>MJUU01022919.1:0-14739 GCA_002080025.1 Modiolus philippinarum
TGGTTCTAAAGTAAAAGTTCTTTGTATGCATTTTACCATAGGGTCCAACGCTAAAATTAAGATCCCCGCTGGCAGCCATGTTGGATGATGGATCGGCACTAAAGTAACAACACTTCGTCAGCACCTCATAAGAATCATTCATGCCAAGTTTCGTTCAAATCCATTCAGTGGTTCTCAAGAAGAAGTTCTTTGTATGAATTTTCCCATTAGGTCAAATGGTAAACTAAGTTCCCCGCTGGCGGCCATCTTGGAAGCGGTTGCAAAACTTGAATGTGTTCAATAAAATATAGTCCTTAACATGCTGAACATTTTTGCATTTTAAACTTGACCTCTATCTCAAAGCGTTTTTGAAATATAGGACATAAAGTAAACAAGATGTGTTTGTGAAACACTACATATGCCCCCAGATTCCCAATTTTACCCCTTTTGGACCCCTATGACCTTGACCTTTGACCTTTGACCTAATTTTTTTTGCATATTTATGTTCGTCTTGACTAGACCTATACGCTTGCCAAGTATCAAAAGTCTACCTTATATAGTTCAAAAGTTATAGCCAAGGTTAAAGTTTCGGACAAACAGACAGACAGACAGACAGACAGACAGACAGGACAAAAACAATATGCCCCCCGATCCTCGATCTGGGGCATAAAAATCACGAAAAATTTGACCAATAAAGGACCACAACTCATATATAGGTACTTAGATTTTCTTCAAAATATCCATGTGGGTATTTTTCAATAAAAAATAAAACAAGATGTTTGTGAAACACTATGCCCCCTGCAGCAACCATGTCTACCATACAAAATAACTACTAAAATTGTAATCACTAGAAATTAAGGTTAAGTAAACATTTATACTAAGCTCCATAAGATTTATTCACATATAGAATATCAAGCCTCTTGCAATTGTAATTAACGAGCTAAAAGCAAAATCTAGATTTTGACCTTTTGACCTCTGTGACCTTGACCTTTGACCTGACCTTAATGAAATTTGCATAATGGTGTTCAGCTTTATTAATTAATATACAATATATCAAGGTCCTATCACATCTGGTTTGAAAAATATTGGCAATGTTAAAGTTTTCAAATTTTCACTCAGTGACCTTGACCTTTGACCTGACCCTTTTTTTTGGTGGATTTGTATTAAACTTTATTAGATCTATTTATATATAGAATATCAAATCTCTAGTAATTGTAATAAAGGAGCTTTCGCTAAATCTATATTTTGACCTCTGTGACCTTGACCTTTGACCTGACTTAAGTGAAATTTGCATAATGCTGTTCAATTTCATATGACCAATATACATGCCAAATATGAAGGTCCTATCACATCTGGTTGAAAAGATATAGGCAACGTTAAAGTGTTTGTTAAAGTTTTCAATTTTGCACTCAGTGACCCTGACCTTTGACCTGACCCAAATTTTTAAGTGGATTTGTATTAAGCATTATTAGATCTATTCACATATAGAATATCAAGCCTCTAGCAATTGTAATAAAGGAGCTATAGCAAAATATATTTTTTGACCTTTTGACCTCTGTGACCTTGACCTTTGATCTGACCTTAGTGAAATTTACATAATGCTGTTCAGTTTCATATGACCAATTTACAGGCCAAATATGAAGGTCCTATCACATCTGGTTGAAATGATATAGGCAATGTTAAAGTTTTTGTTAAAGTTTTCAATTTTGCACTCGGTGACCTTGACCTTTCTCCTGACCAAAATTTTTTTGGTAGATTTGTATTAAGCATTATTCGATCTATTCGCATATATAATATCAAGCCTCTAGCAACTGTAATTAATGAGCTATAGCAAAATCTATATTTTGGCCTTTTGACCTCTGTGATTTTGACCTTTGACCTGACCTTAGTGAAATTTGCATAATGGTGTTCAGCTTCACATGATCAATACAGATACCAAATATGAAGGTCCTATCACATCTCGTTTACAAGATGTGTTTTGTGAAACACTTATGCCCCCGGGTAGAAGTAAAGCAATGAATGTCCTTCTGACAAAATAATTTGTAGAAATAAATTCTGGTATCAACAGAAAAGTTTAATCACATTAAATGATGATTGCAATTGGATGCAAACACAGAAGTCACCCAAATGAACCGTTCCAATCTTTATCCAAGCATTATTAAGAAAACAATTTTCAACCCCCCCTTTTTTGTAACATTTATAGCCAACACATGGTTTTCTGTCTATCAGTATTAACAGTACTTTGATTACACCAGGGATCATCAATACTGGTTCCCCAAAAGTGGAGGAATACACAGAAGAGAAGAAATGAAATAAAAGATATTTTTAGTAACATCCCTTATCATTGATATATAATATATGTATATAGTACCTGTAAAAACGAAAGTGCATAATGAAGAAAATATGCTGAATGATTTAAAAAATCTTTTTTACAAAAAAAAATTCTATAGATATCAAGAAACATTTCATCATAAATGAGTTTAATTTCTATATATATAAATATAAAATAAAACGAAATATAATTTCATTTTTTGGTGAAACTTTACTGGACAGTCACATGCCAAGGTCAAGGTCACAAGTCAAATATTCTGGTTCCAACTAAAAGGTCTCTCCACAAGGAATACGCATGCAATCTACTTACCATTCAAAAGATATGCTCAATGTTAAAGTTTTTATGCTGTTGTTCACAGCCCAAGGTCAAGGTCACAAGGTCAACTATTCTGGTACCAATTAAAAGCTCTTGCCACAAGGAATACACATACAAAATATGAAAGCCATATCACTTACCATTCAAAAGATATACCCAATGTTAAAGTTTATTATTTCTTTCAAAAAGTCCATCAAATGTCAAGGTCAAGGTCATGAGGTCCAAAATTTTGGTATCGGTTGAAAGGTCTTGCCACAAGGAATACACATGAAAAATATGAGAGCCCTATCATTTACCATTCAAAAGATATACCCAATGTTAAAGTTTTTTGTGGACAAACAGACAAACAGACAGACAGACCAAAAACTATATGCCCCCTGAAACTTCGTTTCACGGGGGCATAAAAAACATCAAAATTTTGAAAATATTACGGAAAAAAGGGCAATAACTCTTAGACGGGTTGTCAGATTTTCTTCAAAATTTCAGCATGGGTAGATCTTCTCATGCTGATCATTTTTACTACATGTCAGATGTTTGATATCTGTAACGGTTTTTGAGTTATTTGCCAAAAACTGTAATTTACCCCTATGTTCTATTTTTAGTAACGGCATGTTGTTTGACCCAAGACATACAAAATAACAAATTTGAAACTAGATACCCTAGTGATGATTCAGTTAAAGTTTGGTTCTATTTGACCCAGTGGTTTTAGAGGAGAAGATTTTTGAAAGTGAGCTAACGACGGACCGACGGACGGACGACGCACGCCAAGTGATGTCAAAAGCTCACCCTGGCATAGCCAGGTGAGCTAAAAATGCATGAAGCTTGAGTTTAGTCTATTAAATGTTGAATTTATATGAATTAAACATTTTTCAATTACTAAACATTATACTAGCAGATGTTTAATATACAATTAAAATATTAATTGATGACAATTATTCCAGTTTTATAATAAGTCTGTTATATTTGAGAGTGAACTTGACAAGTTGTGGGAAACACAAGCAGAGTGAGTTTATCAACAAATAAAAGCACTGTTGGTCCCCCAACAGTATGAAGGAGGAGAGGACAAGAGCACATAAAACCAAAGTAGTGAAAAAGGATGGATGACAAAAAGAGATCATTGATTGAAAGTGAGATATATTTTTAGCCCCGCACTTTCGAATGAAAGTTCGGGGATATTGTCATTGGCCTCGTCCGTCCGTCCGTCCGTCTGTCCGTCCGTCCGTCCGTCCGTCACACATCCTTGCGACGCGAACTCCTCCTACATTTTTGGATTTAGGGTTTTAATTTTGTTGTAGAATTGTTGCATATGGTCTGTAGATGCGCAATAAGCTTTTTGGATTTTTGATATCTATCTTGATGCAAACAAGAGGCCCCAAGATGTCGATTTGACAAAGACCACAAAATGTGGATTGTGACACATATGGCATGCGACGCAAACTCATCCTATATTTTTGGATTTATGGATTAAATTTTGTTGCAGAATTGTTGCATATAGTCTGTAGATGCACAATAAGCTTTCAGAATTTTGATTCCGGTTACAACTTTGGTAAATTTCCTGAAAATGTCAAAGACTGATATTTTTGGACATTTTGGCATATAATCTTATATTTTGGCAAGTATTTGGAAAAAATAATTCTGAAATCTTAGAATTCGAAAATGTGATTCCAATTTTGGTAAATAACCTGAAAGTCTCAAAGACAACTTCTTTTTGGAATTCTACCTTGCAACCATAGTTACCATACTTTAAGCATTTGTTTTGATAAGGTTAATCATTATCACCAATTGGATTTCAAAAATATTTGATTCCAATTTTGGTAAATTTCCTGAAAGTGTCAAAGACCACTTATTTTTTGGAATTCTACCTAGCAACNTTAGGATTTGTTTCCATTAGGGCAATCATTTTCACCCATTGAATTTCAAAAATATTTGATTCCAATTTTGGTAAATTTCCTGAAAGTGTCAAAGACCACTTATTTTTGTAAATTTCCTGAAAGCGTCAAATACCACTTATTTTTTGGAATTCTACCAAGCAACAATACCTTTAAGATTTGTTTCCATCATGGCAATCATTTTCACCAATTGAATTTCAAAAATATTTGATTCCAATTTTGGGAAATTTCCTGAAAGTGTCAAAGATCACATATTTTTTTGGAATTCTACCTAGCAACCAAACTGTTAGGATTTGTTTTCATTAGGGCAATCATTTTCACCAATTGAATTTCAAAAATATTTGATTCCAATTTTGGTAAATATCCTGAAAGTGTCAAAGACCACGTATTTTTTGGAATTCTACCTACCAACCATGCTGTTAGGGTTTGTTTCCATTAGGGCAATCATTTTCACCAATTGAATTTCAAAAATATTTGATTCCAATTTTGGTAAATTTCCTGAAAGTGTCAAAGACCACATATTTTTTGGAATTCTACATTGAAACCATAGTTAAAAAAAATTGTTAGAATTAGAAGAAACATTTCACAAACTTGATTTCCAAAATATATGATTCCAAGTTTGGTAAAATTCTTGAAAGTCTCAAAGACTACTTATTTTTTGGAATTCTGCCTAACAACCATATATACTTTAATTCCTTATGGTAAAAATAGTGACTGTCAATAGTTTAATTTCAAAAATGTTAGGAGAAATTATACCCAGGGTCTATAGCTGTTTTCTGTGTCAAACAGGGGGTGCGGGGATCACTGTCGTTTCCGACAGTCATTACTCTAGTTAAATACTTTGAATAATTTTTATGGTTAAGATTTATATTAAGTATAATTATGATATTGAATTCCATAGACAGTAATTTCAACAAGTATCATCTTTATAGTAAACTCTGTTTAGATGTATAACAACTTTACCATCATGGTTACTTATTCTAACGTCTTAAAAATATTAGCAATAAAAGCTGATACTCAAAGAACATAGAAAAACTAAGAGATAAAATGCACAAACACACACACAAATAAAAACAAGACTAGAAAAAAAGATGCTGATCTGAATGAAATGCAAGAAGAATGATTTAAAGCACTAATAGTGTGAATTTAATTATTTCATATTTGAATGGGACTGTATCTGCTTTAACAATAACCTTAGTAGAGGGATATATTACATTGGTTTTAAGCTTCATGTCAATTAAAAAACCTAGCTCTCTCCTATTTCGAAAATTAGAACCCCCGCACACAACTACATGAACAGCTTTAATTCAAAGTTAACACTTTTTTTCAGTATACTTGATAGTGCCTTTAAAGTTTCCTGCAGTATATCATTTTCAGGAGTTCAGTTGCTTATCATTTTCTTTTGTAGGTCTTTGCAAGGCAGTTTAACATATAGATGCCACCACTCAACAAATCAAGATATGAATAAGACTTAAGCAAAAAAGGAAACAATACTTTTTACATGTCAAAGCATATAATTTTTCTTTAAAAAAAAAGATTATTTGACAAAGATTTTGTTTTATTTGATTACATGAAGACTACTGACACTGGAACAGATTTATTTTTCAAGGTTTTGCTATAAAAATACCAGGAACTGCCAGGAAATGTTATTATTCTTGGAATTCCCTTCATTTCTCAGAACAAGGAATTATCAAGACCTACCGAGGCTGTTTCTGTGGAATGTCCTGCTTTTATACTGATTAAGGTAAACAACGGAGAGGTTCTGCCATAAAAAACCGACTTTATTTCGATTTATTAACATGTTTCGATCAAAACATTTCTGAATATAATAACGTTAGCCGACAAAAAATATTATGCTTTCATAAAATAACTACAAAACATTTCTCATTTTGTTTAAAACGGAATGAACCTTATTTCTCGCGCAACTTTGGGAGAATTTGACAAAAACCTTATAAACTATTGTATAGAAAGTAGAAATAAAAGACGATAAACAAGTTATCTGAATTTTGAAAGCTGGAATATTGTAAAATATCATCCCGCTCGCCAGAATATGAAGCTTGGAAATCGTTCGCTGCGCTCACTCGCCCCTGTGCTTCATATTCTGGCTCACGGGATGATATCTTACGATACAGTACCAGGAATATTCAACCTGGCAATTTGACTGCAAAAGGATCACTAAGGGATCACAAAAGGATCACAGAAAAAAAGTTATGATCATTGATCGCAATCCAGGAATGCGATCAATGACCGCATGATCACAAGGTTTCCGATCATTGATCGCGGGTGTTGTGATCCTTGATCGCGGGTGTTGTGATCCTTGATCGCAAGAGTTGTGATCATTGATTGCAGGGATTGTGATCATTGATCGCAATAATTGTGATCAATGATCGCAGGAGATACAATTTAAGGGTCACAGGCGTTGCGATCAAGGATCACAGCCGTTGCGATCGAGGATCACAAACCTTGCAATCAAGGATCACAATCCTTGCGATCAAGGATCTCAAAGATCGCAAGAATTGTACTATCAACGATTGTTTATAAAAAAAAAAAATACAATTTTTTATTAACGAAATGAAAGATGTAATATCGTCTTAACTTAAATTCATGATATATGACAACTAATCGTTTATTTTACGTGTATTATTCATTTCAATAAAACGTTTTGTTGAACAAAAATCGAGAATTGCTCTTGTTTATTGTTGCTTTTATTAATTAATTTTTTTTTTTCATTTTTGTTTACTTTATCATATCATTTATTTATTTATTTTGTTATTGTTATATTTCTACTATTATTATTTCTAGATATAAAGCATTTTACATCTTCGTGTTATTTTCCGATTAAAAATTCTTTGTATATACTGTACATATGCTCAAAATAATTTATAATGAAAATATTCTACATTTAGATATTATGTACTTTACAGTGCCGAGTTACTGATTTTTCTAGATAAGTTTATCTATCATTAATATGCCATTTACTCCTGTTTTGCGAGAAGTTTATTTGTCAGTGTACAATGAAGAAGAATGCGATGGAAAATTCATATTTGTTTAATTTAGTATTTGTAAAGTATGAATATCTGTTTGCAGATTAAAGCAAAAGAAAATGTATATAATATAAATATGACCTAAGCTTGCTTATTTTCAGTGTTATCGGAACGACTTAGCTTACAACTGGCTAAAATATACAATAATTGCCGTTTTGCCATGTCTTTGGACTTTTGTTTTTGTGATCATCAATTCCCTTGTTCCTTCGGTTTTCTGCTGCCGTTGTTTTATAAAACAGTCACATCTAATCTTTCAAAAGGGACTCCCAAAGAGATCGATCTCGTGTGTTTGAATGCAGATATGTATACCACTTACTAGTAAAATTAGCTTGCAGGACTTGATCACGAGTCTCTAATACATAGTTTCAGATGAGATTATCTTCATACTTTCTATGCTTAAATTTGCTTCAGTACTATCAATACGTTCTATGCTTCAAATTACGTCAGTACTATCAAAGGTGATGATCACAATATTTTTGACATAGAGTCGTATGTTTAACTTTGTTTGGCGCTGACGGAAAGACTTCCATGTGATGTTTGATTCAGTTTGCATCTATATAGTTTCAGAGGTTATGATCAAACTATGTTTTATCCATAACCGTGTCAGGCCTGTTTATACATTTAATTGATTGATTGATTACCGATAGTTAGAGTTTAACGTCCAGTGAAAAATATTTCAGCTATATCAGGCGAGAACACAGTGAAGACAGAAATAAAGGTGGAAGGGAAAACCGGGTAACGAGTTTTGATTGCCACTGGAAAGGGGGAGTATGGATAGGGGCAGGAAATTTAGCTTTCTATACATGACCCCGTGACTCTGCTCTTTTTCGAAAATATAGAAGGGGTCTTTATTCTACATGTAGCATGACGTCTCTCCACACAGTTCGACTATTATGGTTCGCTTACCGTATTATGACCTGACAATCCCGCATAGACAGGGTATTTCCCTATCCACCAGCTGGGGAGGCACTCGGCAGCTCTGTAGCCTGAGTCCCTGAAAACCGATTCAGGTGCCGGGCTTAAACATTTAATCTTCTCTGAAAATGGAAAAAAAATGTCAAGGAAAATGAGGGGGCGAACAGGGTGTGTCTCTCTTTCATTCGCCCCTCTCCTTTCTTCTCCCCATTTTCTCCCGGTATCCCTTTCATTTTCTTTTCTCCCTTCCCACTCCCTTTTTCCAGTCCTCTTTTCCTTCCAACGACCTTTCTCCTTTCTCCCGCCCACTTTCTCTCGGTCTCCCTTAACCATGTCCGCCTCTTCTTAAAAGGATAAAAAGGACAAAATAATATGCAGTGACTGTATGGCATTTTTTTCTAGCTTGCTCATCATTAGACAGGGAACATTAACCCCCTGTGAAAAAAAGTCCGTCAGTATTCTTTATGACAGAATCAAAGTGGTGTCACATGCAGCAATCAATCTCTATATCCTTTAGAAGTATTAATTAACAAAACTATTATACTGAAAACTGGATGACGAAACGTTCTCCTTTTTTCAAAATATTCTCAAAAGAACCTAAGATGTGTATTCCATGATTGGTCTACTCAAGACGACAGGATTGTAATGTATGTAATGTCATACCGTATGAGCTTGTTTAAATCTTAAGTCGAAAACACCTAAACAGATTCAAAGGCGTATGCAAATGTATTATTTGTCTCTGACAGAACTTCCGAACTTAAAACGGAATATATACATATATTATGTAGTCTCATAAAATTATAGACTGTCAATAAACTGGCGATACAACCGCATGAACTAAATGTACGTATATATTTCATTCAGTGATCACTTACACCGAAAGGAATTATCATATAAAGGTTTAAAGGTCATCTTCCTTCATCATGCACACAATGCAGCTCCATAGAGGTCTGTGGCTAAATCTGTGAGTGCTTTTATTTACTTCACGTGCCTTATCAAACATGTTAATTAACCTGGACAAGCGAGTCACAAATACATTGTAATCAATACTTAAATTTCAGGCAGAATTTAGGCAAAACTTGACAAAAATTACAAATAGGCTGTTACTTTTGAAAATATTGTACTGGGGTGTGATCGTGATGAAGACGAAGCAAACCGAAAATTACACTGTGAACCCTTACAAACAGGAGTGTCATAAGGTTTTCCGGAAGGGTATACTGCTTTACAAGCGGCACACTATAATTGAACTGTCCCCTAGAATGTTAAATTCGGTATGCGTCAATTATCCTAATGCAAGATCTCATTATCGATAGGCTTGTTCGCGTAATGCTATCTGCATTATTAGTAATATCGGAAGATAATAAAATGTCCAATTTTACAATTAAATATCAATAATTACAAAGTTTTTCAGTTTCCGATTTTCCGGCAAACCGGTTGCGTATTCAAATAATGATATCGAACCCGATATTATATGTTATTCGGGAATCTTCACAGGGAATACGCGTTCATATTCCCTGTCTGTATTTTATATCCCCTGAGTCGTTAGGCGAAGGGGATATAGGGCACAGACAGGGAATATGAACCCGTATCCTATGTGAAGCCCGAATAATTATTATATTCTGCTAGAAGTGCTACAATTTTTCTGTTAAAAGCATTTAAAAATTGTTATTTTGCTACAACGGGGATGCGGTCTCATATCCCCTGTCAAGGTAACAAATCAAATTGCTGGATTTACTTGGATATTTCACTTCTGCAGAATATAAAGCATTCTGTCAAAAAGGTATCTTGAAATTAATCATATTCAAGTAATTCAAAAAATTAAATACTTGTCTTGGAAATTGATCTGAAAAAAATAAAATGAATATATTTTTTTTATTTGTTTTTGTTTGCTTGTTTGTTTGATTTTTTTTACATCAAACCATTTTCAATGAATGGTGCTAATTACCAACAATGTGTTACAAAGCTTGACACGTTTATTTTATCAGGATGTGAATTGGTATCCATAAAACTACGTATTTATAATGCCAAATTAGATGACAGAGGTGGGTGAGGTATCTCCTATTTGTGATAATTTTGATAGGTATAATACTGCCACATAACAAGATTTCGAACAATTACCGATCAAGTCGTATCTCTCGGATAAGGGTTTGTACACGTTATTGGAGAAATTTATTTATATATTTTGATGTACATTGATTAAATTTTGCTCCTAGTATGCACTTTGCTGCAGATAAGTTGTTTAGAAATAACAAAGTCAAGCCTTGGGTAGATTATAACAAACATGTATATTGCAATCCAGTATTGTGGATTATTTCTTTTTCCAAAATTATAAATTAATAAACAAATTTTATTTGTAAATGAATTATGCTATGATATATGGAACAGAAATTTGACTGATTTATTCAGAGACATATCTCTGATTTATCCTATTCTCAAACAATACACTCAAAGAGCAGATGATTTTCCACATCAGAAACATTTTTTACCGGATAATTTGATTTTTATTCAATATACGTTCAAAGTTGAAAATTTGGCAGTTGATTGACCACACCATATCATTCTTTTTATTAATCAACTGTCTTTAAAACCAAGGCTCATGCAATACACAAAGAAAGTTGAAAATCTAGTACAATGTACACGTGTTTTGTAAATGCGTAATTCCAACATACAAGATATCTTTCAGGTCACGGTTTTGACCTTTTGCTTAAGTAAAAACCATTGCAGTTTATGCGTTTTTAAACTATTTAAATTTAAATTATCTTTTGATATCAATAAAAACAAATTGATTGTTCAGGACCTTTAGTATATAATTCCTGTACAGTTCGGTTGAATTTGCTTCAGCGGTTTCAGGGGGGAGAAGAAAATGTGAATTTTTCCATAGGGTCCAATGTTAAACCTTAGATCCACGCTGGCTGCCATGTTTTTTATTGGATGGAAACGAAATGAGCAATCTTTGTAAAAGACCTTCCATACATCATTCCTTTAAAGTTTGGTTGAATTTGCTTCAGTGGTTTCAGAGGAGAAGATGAAAATGTGAATTTCCCATAGGGCCAATGTTAAACTATGTTCCGTGCTGGCGGCCATGTTTTTTATCGGATCGGAACGAAATGAGCAATCTTTGTAAAAGACCTTACATACATCATTCCTGTAAAGTTTGGTTGAATTTGCTTCAGTTGTTTCAGAAGAAAAGATGAAAATGTGAATTTCCCATAGGGCAAATGTTAAACTATCTTCCGTACTGGCGGCCATGTTTTTTATCAGATCAGAACGAATGTGAGCAATCTTTGTTCAGGACCTTAAGTATATAATTCCTCTACAGTTCCGTTGAATTTGCTTTAGCGGTTTCAGAGGAGAAGAAGAAAATGTGAATTTTTCCATAGGGTCCAATGTTAAACCTAAGTTCTGCGCTGACTGCCATGTTTTTTATCGGATCGGAACGAAATGAGGAATCTGTGTAAAAGACCTTACATACATCATTCCTGTAATGTTTGGTTGAATTTGCTTCAGTTGTTTCAGAGGAGAAGATGAAAATGTGAATTTCCCACAGGGCAAATGTTAAACTATCTTCCATGCTGGCGACCATGTTTTTTATCAGATCAGAACGAAATCAGCAATCTTTGTTCAGGACCTTTAGTATATAATTCCTGTAAAGTTCGGCTGAATTTGCTTCAGCGGTTTCAGAGGAGAAGTAGAAAATGTGAATTTTTCCATAGGGTCCAATGTTAAACCTAAGTTCTGCGCTGGCTGCCATGTTTTTTATCGGATCGGAACGAAATGAGGAATCTTTGTAAAAGACCTTACATACATCATTCCTGAAAAGTTTGGTTGAATTTGCTTCAGTTGTTTCAGAGGAGAAGATGAAAATGTGAATTTCCAATAGGGCAAATGTTAAACTAACTTCCGTGCTGGCGGCCATGTTTTTTATCAGATCAGAACGAAATGAGCAATCTTTGTTCAGGACCTTTAGTATATAATTCCTGTAAAGTTCGGTTGAATTTGCTTCAGCGGTTTCAGAGGAGATAGCTCAGAAACGGAAAGAGCTACACCAATCTGTTGACATATTACTGAAAGCTTACAATGAGAGGAATCTAAAAAAAAATCCCATTGAAATCCGATGAAAAATTAAAATTTTAGGTAATCCGTATGTTTGCAATTTTGGTCCCGTTGGGCTTTGAAAGGAAACAAATTATCAAAAATCTTGTGGTGCAGCATTAGTTTATTTTTCATAAGGAATCCTTTGCAAACAACTCCATCAAAATCGGACTAAAAATAAAAAATTGAATCTTTTAAAATCGCCCCTTTTGGGCCCCATTTATGTCGTGAACAGTATATGCCACTTAATCCGTTGGCATATTCCAGATTGGAAATTTTCTAAGGAGTACACTGAAAGAAACCCCATCAAAATCCAATAAATAATAAAGACTCTACAGTCAAATATGTGAAAACACCCAATTTAACCTTTTTTGGCCCCTAATTCTGAAAGGGGTGGGGCCAAAAGCTAAAGGAAAATAACATTTCTCAAGAATGTTCCAAGAAACCAAAGTTATGCTGTCCACAGACACGAAAATACCTTATTTAACCCTTTTTGGCCCCTTTTTGCCTCTTTCCCAAAAACGGGCGGGGCAGGGAACATGAAATTAAAACCCAGGCTTAAGCTTGTGCCAACAAACATCATACTAAAATTTGATAACAATCCGTTCACTAGAACCAAAGTTATGCTGTCCACAGACGCTGACGCCGACGCCAACGCCGACGCCGGTGCCATACCATAATACGACTGCAAAATTTTTGCAGTCGTATAAAAATCATCAACCTACCACTGATAGATACTGAAAAACCAAACATCTTCACTAGACCGTGAAAATGAGGTCAAGGGCTAAAGCCAAATAGCAGGCTGTCATGATCCATCTAAGACAAACCGGCACACCAAATATAATGGACCTTACATAAATAGATACTTGGAAACTGGACCGTGAAATTGAGGTCACAGAAAAAAAGTCTTATAGCAGACTGTCTTGTACTACCAAGACCAATTAACCTATCTACCAAATATCATTGACCTACAACTTATAATTACTGAGTAAATAGACTAAGCACAAATACTAACATGTACCGTGAAACTGAGGTCACAGACAAAAGCCATATAACAGACTGTCTACTACTCAAGACCAACCTTTATACCAAATATCATTGACCTATCACTCATAGTTACTGAGAAAATGATCTAATCATAAAAACTTAACATGTTCATTGGACCATAAAAATTGAGGCCACAGACAAATGCCATATACAGTTGGGTGCTGACGTAACATTCCATCCAGGTGCACTCCAAAAGCGTTCCTCGCGTGCACTTCGCATGCACTTGAAAGTGATTCCATGACAGCCTGGAGTGAACTTTTGACCACTTTCAAGTGCACTTGAAAAGAAGATGCGATCGCGGGAGTGATCGCAAAGTGCACTTGAAGTGAACTTCGTGGCAGCTTTGGATTACTCTTAGCGATTGGTCAGTTCAAAACACGTGACGTGACGTGACGAAATTAACTTTAAGCAAAAAATATGAATCTCGACGACTTAACTCTCTTTTTAATCTATTTTTTATAATAAATTAAAACCAAAATGGCATTATAAATTATAGCGTTCTTTTGTTTTATTTATACATTCCATGCTTACAGTCCTTGCTTCAGTAGCCGTTACTAAAAGAGCGATCATTAAGTGATCCGTCAGCCGTCAACGATCAGTCATCGATCAGTGATCCATCAGTGATCGATCAGTCAAAGTCTGACGGATAGGAAAAGTAATTCACGTATTTGACGGATACAATACGTAAATTACGTGACTGACGGATGATTGATCGGTCCTATCCGTAAATGACTGATTGATAGCCTTACGTCATCTTTCAAGTTACTACATTTTGCGAAATGATAATTTCGTTTCATCACAAAAATGAACATGAGGTTGCACGCGTTGTCGTGCTAGGTATACCCCCACTCGTTTTGTTTTGAAAATTAAAAAGGAAAAAAAAATGGCTTAGTCCCGCTGAACAGGAAGTAAATATCATAAGGCGACCAAAATGGGAGACGACACATTCCCACTAAATATATACCAAATTTGAAATAAATCGGCCCAGCAGTAGCTGAGAAAAGTGCGACGAAAATTTTCACTATGTTAAATAAAGGGAAAAATGGCTAAGTCCCGTCAAACAGGAAGTTGATATCATAACAGTCGAGGCACTTAGGGAATTTCATAATATTATGAATTTTCATAA
>MJUU01022925.1:19260-33979 GCA_002080025.1 Modiolus philippinarum
GATTCGATCAAATGTAATATGTACTGAACTACACAATACCTTTTCTATAGCAATGACAGTGGGCATCGACACAGTGCCTTCTATACGTTGGGCAGGTCCAATTGTTAAAAGCGTCGCAGTCTGCTTTTGAAGTACATGCTAAAAAACAACGTTACATCATTACTTTAACTGTAGAAAATTACAGGGATTTGCATCTTACGTCACAGCTCAAAATGAAGTATACAATTCTAGCTGGGCTTCACATGCAATACTTGTAAAGCAGTGTATTATCCTATCAAAAAATTAAATATTAAACCGTAGCATACCCTACCGGGCTTTTACATGTTATGCAATGGCTTGCACAGTAGTATGTTACCGTAGGTATAGCTTCACCTTGAACATTAGCTTGTTACCAATAGCAGGGATTCACACTTTATACGGTATTTTGAACAATAGTACGTTACTACTTTTAGCAGGGTTATGAAAGGTACTTGAACGGTAGCAGAACGCAACATGTTCTATATCACATGTGTGAGTACTTGCAAAACAGTAATAACTGTTAAAGTGTTGTGATTGTCTTCTGTCAGTCTTTTTTGTCGGGGAACGGATGAAAGCGATTGTAAGAACACTTTGCCAGTTCATTTTAAAGTTGTTGCATGACAACCCTCCGTTCATGGATGATGATAATCACTGATGTAGCGTCAGCAATTAGCGACAATTAGCAATGAATTCCGCTCAAACTGGTGCTAGTCGCAGTCTTGAACTTACTATGTGTATGAGCAAAGCTTATTGTTGAAAGCCTCTTGATGACTTCTAGATGAAAAAAATCAATAATGGCGCTGTTCTATTGCTTTGTTTTTATGATGTAATTGCAAAGACTTTCTCTCATGTGCATTTTCTCCATATCCCTCTAATATTGCTTAAAATAAATGAATCGATTCAAACTACGTAGCAAATCTCGTCCAATCAGAATCTTGCATCACAATGGCGATTCCAATTAGGCTATTTGCAATTCTAACTCCAATCATAATAGATACTCGGCCATTTACCGGGTATTTAATAAGAATAAGTGACAATTTTCTAGAAATAGAAAGACATCGATACAAAAAATTAAATTGAAACGGACGACTATGCCAAATGTGTAATTCAAAAGTAATTGAAGATGAAATCCACTATTTTTTCCATTGTCCAACGAAAACAATTTAATATCAATACAGCAACTGATCTTTATAACACAAGAAATGATCAAGAGAAAAATATACAACTTATGTCATGGCAGAATCATAAGTAATACTGAGGAAAGTGGGCTCTATAGCTGCATGATTCTTAATTTTGTTATGTTTAAAATGTCTCGTTGATTCGTTAATTTTGTATCATGTGTATTGCCATCAACTCCTAAGCGAGAACAACTTTTCTTATTATTATTAGATAATGATAAAAAAAAACACTATACTTACCACTTCCTTCTGGTCCCCGCTCTGTACATGTGCAGGTCCCCTGCAGGCAGTATTTTTGACTAGTGTTGTCACATATCGTGTGGATGCACGTGCTTGTGTTACTTCCGGAACATTTTTCACTCTTTACAATCGCTACATAAAAAAAAGATGCTAATTAATTAAAGAGAATTCTTGGGGTATAACACGCGGTCCGGGCTTCAATATTTTTGGATATGGGGCTATGGTTTCCAATACTACGGGTCTTGACTCCAACACAGGGGCTGCAGACTCCAACACTAGGGCTTCGGGAGCTGTGGATCCCGTGTTAAATACCCCAGCATTCTTGAAAAGAACAATTTTGATTTAATTTGATAAAATTCTATATTGCTTTATCGTGGAGGTCAAGAAATAATAATCTTTATCAAGAGACAAACTTTATCACATATGGTTTCCATTCAAATGATAACATAGAAAAATTCTTTTAAATTATGCCAAAAGAATCAAATTATTGTTCTTAATGGTTGCTACTTGTGCAGGTAAATGGTAGAATGTACATTAATAAATAACAACTTTATTGCATAATTATACCCTTAAGGGTTAAAGCAATACAAAAACAAAAACATACATGATAAATACAACATATAATATTACAATATACAGAAAATTGTAACGATAACTCTGACCGTTGTGGACCCTATATCAATTCCACAGATTGTTTTAAAAAGGTACAAACTACCGGTAAAAGGGTTGAATTAGGGTTTAAAATGAAGTTCATTTTTTCAAATGAGTTAAATTTTCTGAAATTTGGGAAATTTAAATGTATTATTTTGAATAATTCCAATCTTTTCTGTTCATTAATTTTACAGTTTAGTAAAAGATGGGATTTATCTTCAATCACTCTACAAGTATTGCATAATCTCTGTTCACGGGGAATATTTTTGTAACGACCAGTTTCAATTTGTAGACTATGGTCGCTTAAACGAAATTTTGTTAAAATTAATAAAAATAAAAATAACTAGATTTGCAATTGACAGCCAATTCGATGATTCCATGTTGTTTGCAGTGTCAAAATATACCTAGAAATCAGTTTTCATTGAAATCGGTTAAAGTTGAAATTTTTACGTATTTTTTTATTCTTCTCCAAGATGAGTTTACTATTGAAACAAATGAAAAATTTTGGTTTATACCACTCGAAAATGCAGAATTCCTTTCAACAAAAATGCATAACAAACATAACGTGCATAAGAATTTTCGTATACGGGAGTTGGTTCCAAAATTACATTTTTTTTAAAATAAAGCAGCAACTTTCTGGTTGCTAGTCTTGCATATTTGTTATGGGGTGACCCATAGTAAAACCGCGTAAAAACTGCTAGTACCGTTCGATAACAAAAACCTAAAAATATGTAAACCATTCATATTTGTAGTGTATATTACAAAACATACCAACTGCGAGAACGAGAAACAGCAACACAGAGAGGGTCTTCATGGTTAGTCTTTATATAATAACAAACTGACCAGTTCTCATATCTAGCTTTATTTATAAGATGACTTTCTTATCAGTGAAAGGAAACGTGACAAATGACCATTGATCTTAACATCACAGAATAGGACGATACTGTACTAGGCCAATTAGAATAATTTGTTGTTTCTCATGACCTAACTGGTGTCTTTCTGTAACAAACAATGCCATGCAAAGTAAATTTATTGGATTCTATGGCCCTCCCTTCTAATGGAGGCTTGGAAAAGCACCTAACTGACACTGTTTATTGCCATTTCAATAAAATAAATAAATATTAAAAATCACATCCCTCACTACAATTTTTGGTGGTTTTTAAAATGTAAAAAAACTGCCTCATCTATTTTTTGGCAAATAAAAAGATAAAAAAATGACCCCCCTCTCTCATCAGCTTAAAAAATGCCTGGGAACCAAGTTATTAACTTTGTATGGCCTAAGGATAATCGTAAAATTGAAAATCAAAAAGCACGTCCATTAATGAGTTTCAGGGCAAAGAAAATACGTTGTACATACATTTTGTGACAATACAAAGTATAAAATTGTTAATTCCTCCCTATTTTAGATTTCGCATAAATGCATGTTAAACGAAAAGTTATTTAAGCATTGCCCTTAGATAAAATATTGAAGTTTGAAATATCACGAAAGCCATTTCGTAACATATCTACACTCATGGAAGATACCATGTGATGTGAAGTATCATCAAAATGGATCAGAGACTTGTCAATACAGATTTTTTTTTCTTCATTTACTTTGAAAAGTGTTACTTGTCCGAAATTAAAATAATTCGTCGAATGATGAAAACGTCATTTTACGTTGAGATAAATTCACAAGGTGTTTTTACCACATAGATTTTTTTACAATAAAAAACATTTAATAATCCTAGTCGATTACATAAGGACTCTTGCGACACTCCCTAAACTGTATAGAAATGGTTTACTTTCACCAGTGACAATGCAACATCATCTTTACTAGCCAAGAGATACGATCCGCTACTCTCCTCTTCTTGGAGAGGAGAAAACGGATCGTAATCCTCTTGAAGAGGAGACAAGCGGATCGTAACCCTTGGCTTAAGAAGAAGATGCAACATGTATTAAACTAAGAAAACAAGAAAAAATATCACTATCATCTTTATCTCTTCAAAGACTGTGCTTCAATAAATAGACAATAACAGAACATTGACTTGACATAAACGCAATATAAGGATAAGGCTTAGAAACGCGAGGAAATGCGTTATGAATATAGTTTGCATATGCAATGTAGTTTACTTATGCAATGTAGTTTACTTACTCAAATAAAGAGGTTGCGATATAAACATTTTTATACTGCAACCTCTCTATTTGCGTATGTAAACTATATCGACTGTATAAACATAAGTGATATACAGTCACTGACCGTATAACACTTCCTCAATGACGTCAACAATCTGTTTCCGTACAGATTGTTCCATGACCTTGAAAGAAAACATGGATTGATCTCAAGCTAACGAACGTCCGCTTCACTTTTTAAATCATAATTTTTACCTATAAATTTCACTTAAAATTCGCTGTGTTAATGTTACTGTATAAACACAATAATAGTACATTGACTTAACATAAATCGGCTCGCAACGGTTAAAAATGCTCGCCAAAGGCTCGCATTTTCCCGCGTTTCTAAGCCTTATCCTTATATTGCGTTTATGTCAAGTCAATGTACTGTTATTGTCTATATTTTACCATAAATAAATAAATAAATAAATAAATAAATAATCTTTATTTCAAGAGGATAACCCCATTAGCCGAAACTAATCTTCCTGGGGGTCCTCAAATACAAGCATAAATCATAAAATTACATATAATATATACAAAACAATTCAATTGCATTTGATTAAGATTCATATATACTTATTCTAGTATTTTGCAATTTATTACAATTTAAAAAGTACCATGGTTTTTAAGAGTAAAGACTACCCGTGGAGACCGACTCACTGGAAGTGCATTGTTCCAGCTTGCCAAGCAACACTAAACACCAAGACAACACTATCACTGAACTAGGACAACATCAACACAGTCACCCAGCAGACCAAGCTAAGATAGCAGCCAAAGACATCATGAACATGATTAGTACCAAATGCAAGACCGAAATAGGACCAATTCCAGCTATCTGCCGTGAAGGAATGTCAAAGCTGAAAAATCACGAATAAGACGATTCGAGAGAATTTGTACAGAAAATTCCAACATTCAACTCGGCCAAGTCAACATTATACACAGCCCGACGCAAGCAGACTCCAAAGCTACCCAATATTACTGCAGACATCTAGCTCGACGGCAAATTGACACATACGACAACAGGGGAACGCTTTCTACTATTCGACGACACACAAGGATCACGCATCATCGACTTTGCTTCAACAGATAACTTGAATCACCTTGCTGCTTAAGACCGCATCTTCAGTGATGGGACTTTCTTCCTCTTCCCGACACTATTCCACCAGATCTACACCATACATGTTCAACTTGATAGAGTATGTACCCAGTTGTCTACGCACTACTACACGGGAAGAGCGAACAGATCTACCGACAATTTTTTTCTCTACTCCGGACAGCAATGACCGACGCAAACTTACAGATTACACCAACTACAGTTTTCATTGACTTCAAGACAGCAGCATACAACGCAATTGGTACTGTAATCCAGAATATTCAGGTAGATATTCTTTAATATGTATAATTTTTGTATGTTTTTTTTATAAACTTTTTTTTTTTTTTTTTTTTTTTTTTTTTTTTTGACTANTAAATGCAGCTCCTAAGCATTATATGGAAATTAACTGATATGGAAGCACGTAGAACTTAAAAGAATTTTATCACATAAAAAATTATAATATGTATAGTGTTAAGAACTCTAAATATATATGTATTTGGTATTACAGAAATTTGTTATCTATTTTTCAGGTTAAAGGTTGTTTCTTTCACTTCACACAATGTATTTGGAGAACGGCAAAGATGACCGGCTTGCAGATTCCCTGCCAGCAAGACGACGATATTCGACAGTTAGTCCAACGAGCAGCTGCACTGCCACTTGTTCCAGTCCACCAAGTAGAAGATGCACGGTTTCAACACACTCCAGGATTAAGAAGACACTGACCAAACCGTAGACATCACACCCTTCCACAACTATGTTGTTACTCAATGGATCGACAGTGACCGCACCTTATGGAACCACTTCAGCACGGAAGGACCACGTACCACCAGCCACCTGAAAGCATGGCATGGGAAATTAAAGAAGGAAGTTCAACACAGTCATCGGAATATCTACACCATCATTCAGACCTTCAAGGACATCCGAGCCGCCATCGAGATAACTCCAACTACAAGCCGAACTCAACGACCCAGACCGAAGAAGTACAGGACCATCGACAGCCGCATCAGCACACTGAAATAAAGACACGCCAACAACATCATCGACCTCATGGACTACGTAGATCTAGTGTCACAGTTACTCAATCTTGGCTGAATAGTTCATAGACATTTTAAAGTTTAAACAGTGCTATTTAAGGTTAACGAGGACACCATACATAGAAAAAGTTGACAACATTGCCCTTCTCCCCCTCAAAAAATTTGGTGGTCACTGCTGGGCTTGTAGCACCAAAACCAAATTACCATAGTCATGTGACTGTATAGGGTCTTCACTTAACTAGAACAGGAAGTTTTAAGTTGCACATGCCAAACCGGAAATGGATACTTTCTTGCCTACTGTTAAACTTAAATGCAAAGTACAAATTCTAATTTTGCGATATATTGTATAATAGTTCAACATGTGACCCCGCAGGAGTCCTATAGAGAGAAGGGAGCGCGCATGCGGTACCGGAGGTAGTGTGTATTCCTGTTGTGCACTATTTTGATTCTGTATATAGTTATATTGGATGATGTTGACTATATGAAGGAGCTAATATTTCTATTTTTTCCTTGTTCCAAACTTCTTTGGAGGCATCTTTATAAAAGTGAAATCAAAAACGGCTTGTTCTGAGAGTATTTCTATCACGCCATTCATTTTTTTTTTTTGAAATATGTTTTTAAGGTAGTTCGAGCCTAATAGATATATCCGACAGATTTTTTTTATTTTAAGATATTTTGTAGCTCTTAGTCCATTGTTTGAAAACATAAAATAAAAATGATATGTCACCGATCATCTTTTCCTGTAATCAAGCTTTGAAAATCAGGTCAAATTCAGTATTTTTGAGCGATATTTGCAAAAATATATAGGGAACTGTGAGAACATGCTCATATGAAATAAATATCAGATAGATTTTTTTTTTATTTTTTGATATTTCAGAGATATATACTTCAGCTGTATGTTGAGCTTAAAAAGTCTATATGTTACCGTTTGATTAAGCAAGATATTTTATATAATTTACGAAAAAGACAATATTAACGGGAAAAGGGAGCTAATTCGCGGGAAAGTGTATGTCAATCTATTATGACGTCACAATGAAAATGCCAAATAAGGAATGTTCCGGCCTGAAAATCAAGTCAATTCCACATCAGACTTGTGTTTCACAAATGCGCCAATCGAATACGCCGTGTATTGGTGTCGATCTACCTTAAGAACTGAATTGAGAATCTTTTAAATTACGAGTTTAAATGACAATCAAAACAACCATCTTTACACAGAAAATGAAGACAATAAGGCAATTAATCAACACCAAACAATATAACATGTATCATGGGTTTCATTGGTTTTTGTCTAAGGGTTAGAAAATGACATTAACCAATCCACTACCAAACAGACGTTTCAAAACACTTTATGCCTTACTGATAGTGTGACGGGTGTCGCTAGCGGGACAGAACATGCTTACCCTTCCGGAGCACCTGATGTCACTCCCGGTTTTCATGGGAGTGAAAACCGGGAGTGACACTATGAGTGCCTTAGTTCTTAATTTCCGTGCATTGTAGCTGTCTCACGTCCTTGTTTTATCTTTGTTTTAATCTGTTACCGTTTTTGCCTTGTCTTTGGACTTCGACTTTTGTAGTCATCGCTTCCCTTGTTCCTTCGGTAATCTACTGCCGTTGTTTTGGTATAATATTATACCATTCCTTTGTTCATTCACCAGAAATAAGCAAAACTATTTTGGAAAAAGAACAAAGGAAATACAGTCATTTATGTTATAATATTTTTTATCGGTGATTTGTATGAGTTTTCTTTGATCCCATGAGGGAAATATTTTCAGTATTTGCTACTGCCTGAATACGAAAAAATATTGGAGAAAAGTATCCTAGGCCACACCTACTTTGTCAATCAGTGCATCAATGAAAACCAAATAACATAAATCTGCAAAAACCAGTTTTGGTACAAATATTTTTACAAATCAATTGTCAATGTCAATATTTCTTGAAAATTCATTTTCTTTTTTCAAAATTTCCTCTATGAAATGATTTCGGTACTACCAATAACAAATTAATTCAAATTCTTTATTGTCATGAAACATATAATGTTTGTGACAAACAATAAACAACAGGCATAACAAACATTTAAACATATCAACAAGTTAATCAACCTAAGTCCCCTGATTAATAAAGAGGTTTTGTTTGTGATACTTCGACTATTGTCTCCTATAATAGACTCGCCCACAAATGTCGCCAATATTTTCTCGAACCGGAAACAAAACTGTCATTTTATATATTATTCATTTATCAGCAATACAGTGACAGTCGAAATTTTATGACAAAGTAATTATCATTCAGCACGGTCCTTCGATTATTTCGATACCGGAAATAAACAAGATATATATAAACTTTCATGTTATTCGATCTCCGCTCACGATTGAAGCATCAATTTCATTTGATAATATGACGGTAAATTTGAATATTCTTACAACAGAAACTTGATGCGCTAACAGATGTAACGTTTTTCAGCAAAAAAAGACTTAACTAATAGTTTACGAAAGGATATGGAGTAAATGAACATGATACCATAACACATATGTTAACTCCAACTGCAATAATTTTAATGAGCTGTATGGTCATTTCGGAAATTTATTTCTCATCAGCAGCACTAGAACCTAAAGAAAGGAAATCCATAACTTCAAAAAAAATTTAAAATGCATAAAACCAAACGAAATCCGAATAATCAGTAATATCAAATATAGCTAAGAATTTTCGAACATCAAAATTAATAAATTAATAAATTAATAAATTTTCAGAATTTAGATTATAGGGAAGACTTAATTCCACCACGGTGAATTTTAATTAATCTTTGGACCCTGTTAAATGAACACAACGTCCTTTTATTTATTTTTCTTTATTCCAACCACTTGGTAAACTGAAATCAGAGCATATAGCTGTTCTTTTTTGTTTATGTTTGCTTGATTTTTTTGCATTGGTTTTCTTTTATTTATTAATTTTACTTTTTGTAAAATTTTACTTGTTCTCTTGTATCTGGGTTCAGAATATTTTTTGAGTTTAGAAGTTGAAGTTACATCAGTTTCAAAATTAAAATTAGAAAATAATTGAGGTCTAATAGTTTGGTTTGTTGTACATTCTAATATGAAATGTGCCTCATCTTCAATTTTGATATCAGATATACATTTGTATATTTATTGGGAACCGTTAAAAATTTCACACCAGAATTTTTCGGTAGTGTTGGAAGTCAATAACGAGGAAGTCTTTAGGGAAAAATAAAATTCAAACATGAACCAACAAATATATAAAATGTTATACTGTGGAAGTAATTTTATTCGTGGACATCAATTTTCGTGGTTTTGATAAATATCACTATTTCGTGGGCACCCAAAGTCGTGGTTTTGAATTTTATGCATTAAACTCCATGCAAAAAAGACGTTTCATTGCTTATTGCGTTGGGAACTTAAGTTCGTGGTTTAACCGAACCACGAAATTGACAAAAATTGGAACCCAACGAACAATAGTAATTTCACAGTAGTTAATATTCTGTAAGATCACCTACCATTTTTTAGTTTTAAAATTTCAAAAGATAAATGGTCAATTTTTTATTTCTCGAATTTCAAAAGGTAGCTGGTCAATTTTTAAGTTCTCATATTTCAAAAGGTAGCTGGTCATTTTTTTTCAGTTCTCAAATTTCAAAAGGTATCTGGTCAATTTCTTAGTTCTGAAATTTCAAAAGGTAGATGGTATTTTTTTTTAGTTCTTAAATTTAAAAAGGTAGCCGATTTGCCAACTTCCTCTGCAGTCTCTCTGTAGTAGATCAATGTAAACGAACCTCAACGTTACAGGAATCGATTATTGTCAAGATGAGAACACAGAATTAAAATTAAAAACTTTCATTAAGGAAAAACTGGCAATTAATAAATGTTTATTAATGCTATTTTTTACCCTTGCGGGTTGACAGCATACATATACAAAACACAAACAATTATAAACAATGAAACATATATACATTTAGAACAATAAAAATTATGCATCTATTTTGAGTCCACTCTCCTCAGTGCTAGTGACTTTTGAATGAAAGGGGCAGCAAGGTGCATAAGACAATCAGACGACAAAATATTTTCCAAAAATCTCCTTGTATTTTTTTCCATCAATTGTGGATTCATATTTTTTATTTTGATAAAAAAATCTTTTTTTAATGTTTCATTCTTTTGACAATGGAAAAAGAAATGCTCCTCATCTTCAATTAATTTTTTGTTACATTGTTTACAAAAGCGCTGTTCTCTGTTTATTTTATTATATCTGCATGCCTCTTTCTATTTCTAAAATATGATCACTTATTCTCATTTTAACAATTAATTTTCTGTTTTCAAAATTTGAATTTTCAATATAAGGTTCTAAAATGTAGTTTTTCTTAAGTTTGCTGTAAAGATAGAGCTTATTGTTAATAGTTAAAGATTAATTATGACTTTGAATTTGTGAGCGTTCATCGTTTCAGAAAAAGAAACGGCAATGGAAGTTGCCCAGTATTGGCGAAATTTGTTTCTATGCAAGACGAAGAAAATGTTAGGAAAAACAGTTATAAGCTCAACGGTACAAAAGTTAGAATTCACGACAATTCCCAAAAGAAATTGAATTAAATTGGAAGAAATTATATCCTGTCGCCAAGCAAGCAAAACGAGATAAATGTAAATAAATAAGAGGGAGGGACCAGTAAGGAAAATTCGTAAGCCTTAGTATCGAGAGAACACAACCCAACACAGAACATTTTTATGCAAGCCGTCATATTCCCGACTTGGAACTGAAATTTTATAAATAAAATGGTGGGTTGTTTTGGTCAGAGACAAATTATTTGTGAATGGAAAAATGTATGAAGTTACAAGTTACAAGTAAATAATCGTCACGATAATCATTGGTAAACCAGTCTTTCAAGACCGAACAATAATAGTTCAAAAATATCGGAGATATATAGAATAAAGGATCAAATAGGCAATTGCTCTGGAACCCATATTTATGAACCAATAATAATAAACTGCAATTAACTCTACTCCAACTTACTTGATTTTATTTATCTGCTCATTTAGACTTTAAAGGTGATAAAAATTAATAGAGCAATCCGGCACATATTTGAAATACATTGTATATATCTCTTAAGGTAGATGAGTACTCCAAATTTTTTTCCATAGATTTTTTTCATTTTTACAGGAAGGTTTCCTTATCATATAAGCATTGAAATAAAAAAATAAAAAAGGGGGGTCACCATGCTTGTTTTTATAATTACTGATATCGAAATATTCAAATATTTCTAATGAATATATAGGGGAAAACAGGTATATTGCTGATTTCTTTGAAACTATTCCATAGATTTTTTTCCACTTTACTGATGTGTTAGCCCTTTAAACATACTTTAAAAAAATATAAAGAAAAATGGGGGTTACCGACTTTGTTTTCCATATAATTTGTAAAATGTGAATTTTCTATGTAAAATATTTTAATCAGATTATCTCCCTTTTTCAAAAATCCTCTTCAAATTTATCTTATTATCAAGTTACCATACCTCGTCTAATTAGAGAAAGACATGTGAAATCAAGTCCATGTAGGTCCTTTGCATTTTGTATTATGGATATAGTATTGATTGATTCATTACAAATAAAAATATTTGCATATTTAAAAAGGCAGATAATACCATAACAGCATAAATAACAAATTCAAAATGGCCGAAGACTACCGATCTACCTTAAACTCATATTTCACCATAGTTGTGATTGAGGGTTACGTTTGTGTTCTGTATACCATTGTGATGCATAGGTTGTCAGAATAAACTTGTCTTGTCGTGTCTTGTACAGGGGGACTGATTGTCATTGGTTTTATAGCGGTTTCTCTGTTACGTAGGAGTGAGTTAAAAATATTTCCTCCTTAGAGATAGTAAAATTTCGATGCTTTAGCGACCTAGCTGAATGAGAAAGTTTTTCTCCGATGAAGTGTAAAATGTGAAAAATCTAAAATGTCGGGAAATCTCTCGCGGAAATTTAACAAAAGCCCTTTGGTTAAATAGTCGCGTTCACATTTAACCAACTTCCGAGAGTGGGAAGAATTATGTTATACGGTCTGTATACTTTTAGATTCAAAGTCGTATCTTCTAAGATAGACAGGTTTTTGAAAGGCCTGTAGAGTTTTGAAGCTTTTCTTTGTTCATGTTGTTGGCATCAAACTGTAAAATGGGCTTTTTGGCTGTTTTTTTTTTTATCTCATTTGCACGGAAGAGACGAATATAAAGCATTTAATTGTGCATTTACAGAAATCAAATTCTAAACAAACAAGGTAATGCGTATTTAACAAGATGGTTTAAATATTTGATATATCCAGTATTCACTTTCGCTCAACACCTGTTCAAAGATAGCATTTCAAATATGTATGACGTTTACAAATATGAATATAGCAGCATAAGTAACTGAAGAGGCCTGTTCATTAAAAAACTGTCATGAAACATTAATTAATCGTGACGCTTCATTCATTTGCTTTAACTTGTCTTTATTTCAACTGAAATTGGATCTTTTGAATCTATAGATATAACTGGACAAGAATCGAAAAAATTGTCATTCGTGAGCAGACAGGAAGTCGTTGTTGCAGCGGGGACAACCGAAAATAAGGTAGGTATTAGGGCTCTTAAGTTGGTTCAGGACACTAAATTTCAAAACGGTATTTTTTTAAATATTTCTAAGGAAACTAAACGATATACTTGCTTTTGTTTTATCTCAGAAATTCACAATTTGAAAATTGGGGGTCACCAACTTTTTTCAAAATATTTTCGAAAATGTAGATTTGCATAGTATGTAAAATATTTTACAGGATAATCTCCCTTTGTAATTATTCGTTTCTAAATATTCTAAAAAGGAACACTGTTTATGTCCTTCGATTGACAAAAAACAAAAACAAACCCCAAAACAAAGAAAAAAACTTGAAAATTTACTTGCGTTATACGTGTATCGTGGGATATCAATAAAAAATTTTAAAAGATCTACTGCTGTATTCTTTTAAATCAAGAAATGCTAGATTACAGATAAAATTCAAATTCAAAATGTTCGGCGGAAGACACTGGTATCACTTTAAGGAATGATGCAAGCTTATGTAATAAATACAATAAATTTGAATTATTTTCAAATTATGAATCAAAGTGCTGACAGCACTGCTGGAAGTGTTGCTGTCACAGGAATAAATGAGAGTGGGACCAATCATAAAACTATATAAATTCCCTTTTGTATGTGTTGTGGCATTATTTAGAAAGAGTCTGCTATTATGCGATGACCAATAATTCATTTTGGTTGTTCAGATCAAAAATGTAACTCAGTTTGTCATTCAAAACCACTCATGTGTAGACAAATTGAGTCGTGTTATTTTTAGAAAATATGCCATGTTAATCTGGCATAGAGCTTCAAAATGCACATATTGCTCCTTGTAAATCTGGGTGCTTATTATCTGTAAAAATATTTTCCCCATTGATAGTCTATGGGATAGGACCTACAGTCGTCATGCAATTTTGTAAGGAGCGTATTCAAAGACAATTGTAACTAAATTTGGTTCTAACTACTACTTTTTGTGTTGTATATGTAGTGTTTTGTGGGCATGTAGTGTCTTTGGTCTTCTGTCTTGTGTTCTTGCTTTTGCCTAGTCTCTGGACTTTGGTTTATGTAATCTTGTGCTTTGTTCCTTCGGTATTCTACTTTCGTTGTCAAGTAATGATTTTAGAATGTATTTTCCCACAGGTTTTGATGTTAAACTAGTAATACCCGCTGGCAGCCATCTTGAGTAGGATTCTGACCTGCAGGACACAATTTTAATAAAGACAAACAAAAGGACCATTATGGCTACATTCGGTTTCACGGTAAAAATACCGCCCAATATCAAACTAAAATGTAGGTTCACTGCTGATGGAACTCCTGGATAGGACATAGGCCTGAAGGATACAGTTTTAACTAGATCCATCAAAGGACTGTTGTGTCAATGTTTGGTTCAACAAGGTCAAATAATATCACACATTTTTTTAACACAATCTGATAGACAATTTTTAAACAGACCCATTTTGATCAAGTTTAGTCCATATTGCCTCAAGTTTCTTTGAAAAGGTTTCCTAGAAGGAAATTGCTCCCTTTTTTCAATTAACGTTGGTGCAACTGCATATATCAGACACACTTTAGAGACATATCTGGGGACAAGAAACACACAAGGAAACAGATAACATTCAACTAGAAAATATTAGAAACGAAGGTCTGAACAACAAGTCAAGTTTGGAATTTGATAGAGAGTGGGCTCTATAGGTATTCAATAGATAAACCAAAAGTTCAACAAAACAAAAAGTAAAAAAATGAAAATATCCAGATATTATTTCAGACAATTTGCAAGATATTCCGTTA
>MJUU01022926.1:1210-23143 GCA_002080025.1 Modiolus philippinarum
GGGGGTAAGATTGACGCTCTTATTAAAAGAGTGAACCAATACTTAGTTTAACTTTTTCTAAAGCTTGGGCCTTTTAACAAGTGCTTTGAAATTTGTCTCTCTTCCTTATAATAATATTTCACTTACCGAAATATAATAAATCCATGTGTTATTTGTTTACTTTTGATTTACATGTACCGTTACACGGAAGTAAATAAATCAATGTTAAATTTAAAAAACTCTGCAGGTACAGATAAGAACTCATTCCGATAAGGTTTAACTTTGTGATTTGTAAATTATTTGTCTTGTCTGTATTATTTAACAGTTATTATAATTTCGTCAGCTAAATCCCCTGGTTTAGTGTGGCGATTAACACCACAGGGAAGAACCTTGATGGGATCGTTGTACCATCAAGGGGAATTATAACAACAAGAAAGTGCAATAAATTGTTATTTATCTTAAAAAAAAAAAAAAAAGAAATTTCACAGATGGGTTGTCAAGATTGTGCTGAATTCAAATAAAAAGGCCATCTCCTGTGTCCATGGGAGGTTTGGGAGACTTTTATGTTTGTATCCAAACATAGGAACACTAGTTATTATTCTTTTTCTTCCGTTTTCCGTCTCAACTTTGTCCATCACTTTTCTCGGACACCACTGATCCAATCTTAACCAAACTTCACATGATGATAGAACTGCATCCCAAGATGTGCATTCCAGTCTTGGAATTTTCAAAATGACTACCGGTGCCATGGAAATGGTAAAAAAGGCGGGAAAATCAAAGTGCTCAGAATTTGATAGGTAGGTTGCCTTACATGTGTAGAATTGACTTCTGGTCTCCAAGACTTCAAAATGGCGACCGGTGCCATGGAAATGGTCAAAAAGGCGGGAAAATCAAAGTGTTCAGAATTCGATGAAATTTTACAGGTGGGTTGCCTTACATGTGAAGGATTGACTTCTGGTCTCCAAGACTTCAAAATGACTACCGGTGCCATGGAAATGGTAAACAAGAGGCTCTCAAGAGCCTGTATCGCTCACCTGGGCCACGGCTGACAAATGCAGTTAAAATAGTCCCAATGTTTAAGGGCATTATTTTCAAATTTGTTAATAGACATTGATGCTATATTATCATAAGTTAAACTATGTTCCAGACTAGCAGCTATTTTGGATGGGGTGCAGTTCTTTTGGCCAAGTAGTTTCAGAGGAGAAGATCTTTGAATGTCTTTTCCCATAGGGTCCAATGTTAAAACTATGATCCCCGCTGGCGGCCATCTTGGATATAGCGCGGATCTGAAAAACAACTTGTTTGCAGGGGACCATCTAAGGACTATTGTGGCCAAGTTTGGTTTTAATTGGCGCAGTAGTTTCAGAGAAGATCTTTGAATGAAAAGTTTACGCCGGACGGACGACGGACGGACGACGGACGAAAAGTGATTGAAAAAGCTCACCCTGGCTATAGCCAGGTGAGCTAAAAAGGCGGGAAAATCAAAGTGTTCAGAATTGGCTGAAATTTTACAGGTAGGTTTCCTTACATGTGTAGAATTGACTTCTGGTCTCCAAGACTTCAAAATGACTACCGGTGCTATGGAAATGGCAAAAAAGGCGGGAAAATCAAAGTGCTCAGATTTGGATGAAATTTTATAGGTAGGTTGCCTTGCATGTGTAGAATTGACTTCTGGTGTCCAAGACCTCAAAATGGTGGCCGGTGTCATGGCAATGGGGAAAAAGGCGGGAAAATCAATGTGCTCAGAATTGGAGGAATTGACTAACATGTGTAGAATTGACTTCTGCTCTTCAAGACTTCAAAATGGCGACTGATGCCATGGAAATGGTAAAAAAGGCGGGAAAATCAAATTGCTCAGATTGAAATGAAATTTTACAGAAAGTTTCCTTGCATGTGTACAATTGAGACTTCAAAATGGCGACCAGTGCCACGGAAACGATAAAAAAAGATTGGATGAAATTCTACAGGAAGGTTGCCTAACAAGTGCAGAATTTGGTTCCGATGTCCAAGACTTCAAAATGGCGACCGTTGCCATGGAAACGTTAAAAGGGTGGGAAAATCAAAGTACTTAGAATTGGATGAAATTTTACAGGAAGGTTACATTTTGTACCTAGCATGTGTAGAATTGGGTTCCGGTCTCCAAGACTTCAAAATGTTGACCGTTGCCATGGAAACGGTAAAAAGGCAGAGAATCCCAAGTGTTCAGAATTGCATGAAATTTGACAGGAAGGTTGTTTTTAATTCTGTGGATCCCGTCTAAAGCCTTTGAATTCTGATGTGGTAGTTCGTTTGGGAGACTTCTTGTGTTTGCATCCAAACACAATTAATACTAGTTATTCTTATTAAGTCGCCCAAACAAAGTTTGGCGACTTATTGTTTTTTGCACCGTTTCTTCTTATTATTTTTCCACCTATTTCCATCATCTTGTCCAACCCAATTCTCAGAAACCCCTTATCCAATCATAACCAAACTTCACAGGAGGGTAGATCTACACCCAAAGATGTGCAATCAGGTGTTGAAATTTTCCAAATGACCACCGTCATTGGTCACTTTGAACTTTGACCCCAAATCTTATTATTGGATTAACTCGGAAACTGTAAAAGATAACTAATTGGCTTGTGCTTGTCTCTTTATAAAATTTTAGTTTCTTGATATTTGGGTTATTGGATGTGGTTTGTTTCCATTGATTTATTCACTTTTTTACCTTTTCGGGGCCATTTAGGGCTTACTATATGGTGTGAGGTTCCTCACTGTGTTGAAGACCATACGGTGACCCCAAGATGTTTTGTTTGGGTCGTTTTAACCTGGATATGGGATGTCGTCTCCTTGACATTTACCCCATTTCCTTTCTTTTTCATAATACAATGTAATGACAAAAATGTTAGTTAGGTCATGACAGACATTTCTAGCATTTAGATCGAAATTCTATGGTCACCAGTTCAGGAGTTATGCCCCTTGAAATATTCGTCAAATCTTTTAAGTAGGTTTGTCTCGAAAACGGTTAGAGATAGAAACCTGAAACCTTTTCCATTCAACTTAGGTGATATGTGTTACATTTGAAATGCCAAGGTCAAAGGTCATTGGTCACTTTGAACTTTTACCCTAGACCTTGTCATTGGATTAACTCATAAACTGTAGTACATAGCTGATAACATGTAATGGCAAAAATATGTGTCTTGTTAAGATCTACATTTGTTACATTGGGTCCAAAATTATTGGACCAACCGGTTTTGGCCTATGGACCAAAAATCTATTTTTGATGTCTGATTTCGGTTGTTTTGCCTATAGCTCAAATACCATTGAAGATACAAAGAGACATTCAATACAAAAAATGTGAAGGAAGATGTGACCTTCAAAATGAGGTCAAGATCAAAGTCCAAGGTCATAGCCAAAAACTGTATTTTGCATAAAAGTATCAGTAAATGTACATATTAAGCTTAAATTGTTGATCATTTATGATAATACTATGACGCAACTTTCGTGAAAGACTTATCAATTGTTTTTTTGAACAATTGACGTACTAGTTTTCTCAAAAATGGGTGGCCAAAATTCAATGAAACATGTATGTATTTCAATGTAATTTAAACTTATAATATAATTACACACCATAGAGGACATGCCTTACTTCATAATATATAAATAGAAATGAATTTTCTGGTGAAATCACAAAATGTGTACAGGTTATTCAAAAATACTAATATCACTGATAGACAGAATGACGATAACTTAAGACCAAATTCTTAATTTGAGGACTCATTGTTCTTTCAAAGAACATTAAGGAATTAGTTCTAATTTGGCGACTTCTGTGTTTGCTTGCAAACACATTATCACTCGTTATTAAGTCTCCAAAACGAAGTTTGGGGAGACTTATTGTTTTTGCTGCGTTTCTTATTTTTATTATTATTATTATTATTATTATTCCGTTTTCCGCCGCGACTTTGTCCGCCAGATTTCTCGGACACTAGTGATCCAATCTTGATGAAACTTCACATGATCATAGAACCCCTTCCCAAGATGTGCACTCAAGTCTTGGAATTTTCAAAATGGCACCGGTTCCCATGAAAACAGCCAAAAAAGGCGGGAAAATCAAAGTGCTCAGAATTGGATGAAATTTTACAGGAAGGTTGCATAACGTGTGTAGAATAGGGTTCCGGTCTCAAAGACTTCAAATTTGCAACTGTTGCCATGGAAACGGTAAAAAAGGCCGGAAAATCAAAGTGTTCAGAATTGGATGAAATTTTATAGGAAGGTTTCCTTACATGTGTAGAATTGGGTTTCAGTCTCCAAGACTTCAGAAGGATTTTTTTTAAATTCGTGGATTTCATCTAAAGCCTTTGAATTCTGATATGGGAGTTCGTTTGGGAGACTTCTTGTGTTTGCATCCAAACACAATTAATACTAGTTATTATTCTTCTTATCTTTCTTCCGTCATTGAACTTGTCCTACCAAATTCTCGGAGACCATTGGTCCAATCTTAACCAAACTTCACAGGATGATGGAACCCTATCCCAAGATGTGCATTCCAGTCTTGGAATTTTAAAAATGGCCGCCGTTGCCATGGCAACTGAAAAAAGGCGGAAAAATTAATAGTGCTCCGAATGGGATGAAATTTTACAGGAAGGATGTGTAAGAAGTGGAGAACATGTTTTGAGGTTGAAAATTTTCAAAATGGCAGCCGTTGCCATGGAAACTGAAAAAAGGCGGGAAAATTGAAAATGCTCCGAACTGCATGAGAATTTACACAAACATTGTGCAAGAAGTGTAGAAGATATTTTGAGGTTAAAAATTTTCAAAATGGCGGCCGTTGTCATGGAAGCTAAAAAAAGGCGGGAAAATTCAAAGTTTATCAAACTGTTTGAAATTTTACATAATAGTTGTAAAGACAGTGTAGAACTAATTTTGGAATTGGAATTTGAAGGGATGCTGATCAATGGGAGGTTGGGGCGACTTTTGTGTTTCGCTTTGCGAACACAGTTATTACTTGTTCTAATTGCAATTAATTACCATTACATAATTTCCATTACGCCATCCCTGCTAAATGTCACTTTCCTCAATTTCTGTGGATTAGTATCGATAAAATGGGCGTAGGACATTTCCGAAAAAAAAATTAAATCCCTAAATGGACGTTTCCGAAAAACCTGACATCCCTTTTCCGGAAATTTTATTACAGGTAAACTTTCAAAATTATGGTTTGTATCAGTTTTTGTTTAATAAAGTGGTTTTATAGTTAGATAAATCTTCCTGTACTTAGTTTTATTCATTCATGATTGTTTATTACACACAGAGAGAAAAGCTGGTTTGGGTCCTCTAAAACTGGTTGATCGATAGAGACGGCCTTTGCAAGTGTCGGTACCAAGTCCAGTTGTCCCGAGTTCCTATTGTTGTTTTCATTTTTTTTTTGTAATTCATATGTGTTTTTCTGGTGGAGTTCTGTGTTGAATTGTGCTTGCAATTTTACAGTAAATGTAAGTGCATTTTTTAGCCTTTGCTTGTCTTTATACGGAGGTTGACAGTTCTGTCGTAAATATAATAATTGCAGATGCACCGTACAATGAAACGTCAACTGAAGATAACTTGTCATCTTGCATACCTTTCCACCTGCAGTGCGGGTAGCGGTTCCCAATGCTACACGATTTTTCTTATAATCATATAGCATGCATGCTTTTGTTTATAAACAAGAGGCACCAATTCTATTTTCATGGCTTATGGAAGTGGTGCATGTACTATTTTTTTGGAAAAGTCCTAATTTTTATTTTCGGAAAAGGGATAAAAAATTTTCGGAAAAGGGATAAAATATTTCGGAAACGTTAACCATTTTTGTCGGAAATGTCCTTCTCCTGATAAGGGATAAATTTTCGGAAATGTCCTTCTCCTGATAAGGGGATAAGGGATAAATTTTCGGAAATGTCCTTCTCCTGATAAGGGATAAATTTTCGGAAAAGGGATAAAAATTTTTCGGAAATGCCCGCCATTTTTTCGGAAATGTCCTTCTCCTGATAAAATATCCTCGACATCATTGTCCTCCGAATCTTCGATATGTTAGTCTTACGGTGAGTACCAGTAGAGTACAGTGTTATAATTATGTATCTTTGGTCATAATGTGATGTTAACAGAATTGAAAAAAAAATTACAGTTCTTAGTTGAACAATTGTAAAAAAAAAATATGCATTTGTAATATTAACAAAAAAGAAATTATAAAGATCCTAAACATTTATTAGGTACTTTTAGATCTCTAATACTCTTGTTGTTGGACTGAATATTGATCTAACATTGATCTGGTGGTGAACTAGTTCTCAAATTATGAAAAGAAATGTATACAATAATATCAAGAAAATATTTAAAATAAATAATGAAAAATACCAAGGTCTTTTTTATATTTAATAATCATTTTCCACTTATGTATTGTGACGTAAACTATGTTGACAAAGTTTATAATCTTTTCAGTATTCATACAGTATGAAAATAAATATAGGTTAAAATTATCATCAAACATTATGAGCGCTTATGAGATTATAGGAATCCTCGACACGCCTAGAACTATAGGTCCTGGTGCTTGATTTCATAAGTACAACAACTGTCATGAAGTTTTTGTTGTTGTCATAATGTATTATAACTATTCATATGTTTCATATTCACACTGGAGGGAAGAGGTCTATGCTTTACTATCGTTCTTCGGACATAAAATACTTTTAATGACTTTTAGAGAAATAAAAGTAAACTAGTTTTGGTAACAATAAAGAGGGGGGTGTTTATCATTTTGTTCGCGAAAAATACATTTCCAAGCAGGAGAAAAAAAAAATGTGTCATTAGGGTTTGTCTGCCTCTTCGTGTTTCTCTGACTAAAACAATGTTCTAAGAAACTTTCTATCATGCGTTATAAAGACGTTATTCATCAGATCTTTTTCCTAAATGTGCTTCTAAAGTTGTGTTTCCTCTTTTGGATCTTTTGGATTTAACCTTACTACCGGGATTTACATGTTCAACCTGGCAAATATCGTATAAATAGCAGGAGATGCTTACTGTATAGGTCTGATCTCTCCTATGACTTTTACTGGGTTCGTGTTGTTCATCTATGTATTTGTGTCTTCATATTTCTTTTCTGTGTCGTACTCGTGTGTTTTGATTGTTTGTTTTGAGGCCGGCGTTTCGGTTCTTGCTAAATTTATTTTTTTTAAATGAACAGACGTTGCAGTACTTTGCTTTAAATTTTTTTTTCAATCTTTTCGTATCTGAAAAAGGGCAATTATACGGTCATTTACAAGATCTTACAAATGTAAATATATGTATTTTTCTGTCGAATAAGTTTATAAACTCTTTGTAAATTACTTAATATATTAAATCGTTCAATACTGGCACAAATTTGTTTTATAAAAACGATATTAAAGATTTTTATAGAGGATCTTCTTACAAAACAGAAAGTTCATTTTTTTATGTGATCAGAACACGTTCTTTGAATCAATCCAATGTTAAAGTATGTTCTGACAATCTTCAATTGAATATAAGACCAATGCAGTGAGCATTTTTGTAACGAACCTTTCAAACACTATTCAAATACAGTTTGCATTAATAATAAAACAATGTACATGCAATATGTTCACATACAGATATGATGAAAATGGATGATATTCATTTTATCAAAGCATCGCCGTGTTCCAATGCCATTTATCATATATTTTACATGTTTAATTTTTAACTTATTTGGTTCTTAAATTTGTTGAATTTATTTATGTATTAGATATTTTAATCACTAACTTCAAGGGAAATAAAAAATTATAGATTTTCAAAACTTTTCAAGATCTCTTTCTTACACAATCCTCGTATGTCTGGAATTGTTCTATTGCCAAACATTTCAAATAAAGAACTCTAGAACAGTGTTTATTTTGGCACCTATTTAAAGTACAAATGTCCTTATTATATATCCTTTTAAAATACGGAATAAAAAGTATCATATTAAATATGAATGTAACAAAATTATATAGGCTAAATCGGTATCCTTGCATTTTGAGAGTTTAGCAGATTTAATATTTAATTCAAAGAGATGGGAGCAATCGGAAACGATAGCTAGTGCCCATACCTGTATCAATTTAATTTCCAAATTCCGTTAAAGGTTCAAAATATTAATTCTAAATGATGTCAGAGTAACTAAATTACCGTTGGAGCTACAAGACTCTCAAAGATATCAGCACTGCCCAATGATGACTGATGTATCACATGTAGTATCTCAAACTTTAACCAGAGTCATTGAAGCATACAATCAAGGTCAGAGTCATTATCATCTGAATGAAGCATTATCACTCTCCAAGACACATCCACTGACCACAGATGATTGATGTGCCAAATGTAATATCTCGGATATGAACCTAGTGACCCATCCAATTATCATCTGAAGCAGAATCACTCTCCAAAAATTGACTATAACCAATTGTACACAATTGACGATAGTGACAACGGCATGTAAATATGTTTTTTATAAAGTATATGAAAAAGAAAGGAAATGGGGTAAATGTCAAGGAGACAACATACAATATCCAGGTTAAAACGACCAAAACAAAGCATCTAGGGGTCAACGTACGGTCTTCAACACAGTGAGGAACCTCACACCATACAGCAAGCCCTAAATGGCCCAAAAAAGGTAAAAAAAAGTGAATAAATCAATGGAAACAAACCACATCCAATAACCCAAATATCAAGAAACTAAAGTTTTATAAGAAGACACAAGGCGCAAAAATTGCGATGGGGTTAAACTCGTTTTCTTCGATCCAAACCCTCCCCCTATATGTGGTGAATGGCTAAAAAATAAGTACACAAAAAGACTCACAGTAAAAATCAAACTAGAAAAAAGTCCAACTTATCAAGACGAGTACCCTTACAATGAAGTACATCATAGATGTATTAGCCTAATACATCTATGAGTACATAAAACATGAAGACAATACAGACAGGTACTGTCCGGACTGTCCGTTGACTATGATATCAAGCCTTCTTACATATGAAATTTCAATTGAAATACTTCTAAATAGATTTGGTATAACAACATCATCAATTATCAAAGAAGAACATGATATTGTGCAAAGCCAAATACTGCCAATATGAAAAATTGTTTAAATTTAGTTATGGTGTAAAGCATTTAGGAGATGATCAATATTTTTGCCATCAAAAAATATATATTTCATTTGAATATGAAAAAATTTCATTAAATAAACATATTGGCTCTCCATGGCGGGTGGGAGCAAGGAAATGACCTTGATATAATTTTTTTGTCAAGAATACCGCTTAAGTGCACGCTAGGGGCCTTCTTTATCTCGCTTGAGGGGTGAATATTGTTCACCTCTGGTTGAAGACCCTCAAGCGACATCAAGATGTAGACAGGACTAAAAGCCCTGTCCTTGATAAACTGGAGTTTTCTATGTATCGTGTCACATGTACATTCACTCCATATGTTTTCATGTATTCTATAATCAAATGAAATGTACAATTTCATTATACTTCAAATAGAGCGATATAAAATCCAGTTTTCGTATAAATGAGGTACATAGTTGCAATTTTAAAAAGAAATTGACACTGTTAAAAAAATGAGAAAAAATAAAGATGTCGCAGGTGAACATTGCTATGCACAAACAATACAAGCTGAACATTGCGTATTTGTTTCAAAGTATATAGCCAAAAAAGACCCCTTTTTCACAAAATCGAATTTAGAAATTTTCATGACTAATACTTTGTTGTCAGAGCATACAAAAAAATAATAAAATAAAAATTGGGGGTCACCAATAACATAAGCTTCAAATCTGTCACGTAAAAATCAGCTTTTTTTTTGAAATAATAGGAAAATTAGCAAATTTTCACAAATTTTAACCAATTTTAGTTACATCAGATAAAAATCTTTTAAAACTCGGTAAATAATAAGCTAATATACTTGCCTTCGATTTGCATAAAAAATATGGGAATCACCGAATTTATTTTTGGATAAATGGCAAAAAAACTGATTTTTTTCCTATTTTTTCCGTACAAATTATCTCCCCTTAATAGAACAGGAGTTTGATGAAAAGGCACGGTACTCAATAAATGTGGCAGATATGATCAAGCTTAACTATTCTTACACATAGAAAATTATTTTGCCAACATTTTCATTGTGAATTCCGTTTTCCATCAGATGCGCAAGAACGATGCGCAATTTTAAACTCCTGTACTACCTTAAGGAGGCTCACTCCTGATGTTAAATCAAGGATGTCTTGAAACATATTTAAATTGATAAGGCATTGTAGGCTAAAATGGTAAAAAGAAGAAAAATATAAGACCATGTGCTTTTAACGGAGATACAAGACATTAAAACTTTGGCTAAAAATGGATTTCTCTTGATTTTCTCTAATTTAACATACGAACTATTATTTGTCTATACGGTAAGAAGTTATATCAAGAATGTTAATTTGACCAATAGTAGACATTTATGAAATAAAAAAGTCTGGGTCCACTTGAGCAAAATTAAAGGTAACAGATTTTCCTTTTATTGCCCCATACATGTGTTTCATATTGATTATTATTATTCACTCGCAAGCTGAATGTATGATGTTACATGATGGAAGTGATTTGCAGACTGTTTTGACAGAAATCATCAATTCACTTGACGTGATATATTACACAATATATGCACTTTTAGAATGAAATATAAATCATATTTTACAGGAATTATGGGTTTGAAAGTCCTGTTTCTCTGTATAAATAAACTAGTTTCTTCAATAAGCCCTTCCTATTACAACACTTATCGCTGGTTTTCATTAATGTTCTGAATACTAGTAATTGACGATAAAATGCTAATTAATCTTTCGCGGCTGACGATGACGACAAACAAATTATATTTCGTTTAAATATTAATCTCTTCCAATAAATATTTTTCACAGAATTAAATTTAGAATTATCCACTGAAATGTACAAATGGTTTACATAGGCGGAAAGATACTTCGAAAATAACAATAGATATTCAACTCTCGTACAAATGGGGTAGAAGTGGTATTTCAAATTGTTTTCTATGAAATATATTTTTGGTATTGACAAATTCTTTTTGACAATTTTTGGATTATGGATTTCCATATTATTTGATTGCAATTGCTGCTGATGAGATTTTACTCCTTGAAACACGTGTACAACATAACAAAATTTACTGTTAATATGCAAATATGCAACTTTGGTATTTTCGTACTCTAAGAATTAGTTCCACAATTAAATAAAAAAAAAAGGCCTACGAATATATATGTCGCAAGTGAATGTTTATATGCACAAGCCGAAATTCGGTATCAAATATCTATATTGTGTATATAGAGCTCCAAAAGAGTTATTCTTTGACTTTGACCCGAATTCGTATACACCCTGTCAATGCATATGAATTTTTATGTCCGCCTTTTGCAGAATTTCTTTTTAATATATGAGTGCCTTAGTTCTTAATGTCGTCTTTTTGATTCCGTGCCTTGTGGCTGTTTCACGTCCTATTTTTGTCTTTGTTTTTCTGTTTACCCGTTTTTGCCATGTCCATGGACTTTGATATTTGTAATTCATTACTTGTTTCTTCGGTATTCTGTCGCTGTTTGATATCACAAAGAAAAACAATTTGAGATGTAACTTTTTAAATACTTGTTGAAATACTAATTCACATTTCTCCCTATCTACAATAAATCAATTTACAGTAACTTCGGTATTTAGTTATTATTTACAGTAACTCTTTTTTTTTGCATCAGCTTTCATATATCTTTCTGTTTATTGTTTTCAAATGTTAAGATTCGATCTGTAATGCTAAGACTTAAGTTGTCGAAATGGCCCTATGCAGAAACTAAATTTACAGAAAGTTTGGTATAAAACAGTCTAGAAACTGGTTTGTATGTGATCAAAACAAGAATAACTGCTAAGAAACAAGCAACAGGCAGATTTTTTCGCAATATCAAACAAATCTACAAGCTCCCACGTTAATCATCAAAGCGTTAACTCATATGTTTGGACTTACAGAAGAAAAGAATGCTTTGCCAACGACAGATGCTTTTGTAAACGCATGATAATCGCACTAATGTTTGCTATGAATAATAGTCAGACTTGCCTGACATGAAAAATTCACCTTGCGTTTTATAGAAATTTACCGTTTTTATCAAAATTTCAACCTCTTAAAATACTTAGGCTTCACTCCGTATATGGCACTCGGTGGATGTACTTGGTACTGGATTTGGCCTCCTATTTCGATAGATTTGGTAATGGGTACTTCTTTTCACTACTTTCGGATTATGGCTTTCGATATTATTTGATTCTAATGCTGCTGATGAGAGGTTACTCTCTCAAACACGTGTATTTACTGTTTTTATGCAACTTGGGTATTTTTTGTATTTGTTATTTACATAAACACACGTGGGTTTCTATCATGCAGGAATATTTAAAGTTTTGATTATTTGTTTAGCTTACACTAAATGTTGATTAAGAGAAAATAAATATTAAACAATTTAATTGATTTATTGTCAGAAACTCTCTCTGGGAATCAACATTTATGTAAATAATATTTTAAATATAAGGCATGCGATATGACCGAAATTGCCAGATAAATAGTGGTGTCCAAAGATCCAACACTCTTGACTTCACAAGTTGATATGAACTGGCTATAACGATGTGGATATTTCAATTATATGCGGTAGGTTTCGGTATAATTATATATCATAAAGTAAAAGATTTAAAGAAAATATGATTCCGGAATTGTTATTTTTTTAATTTTTTTCCAACAATTCTGGAACATTGTGATATTCCAGAATTGTTACAAGATTGTTACTATTATCTAGACATTTTTATGACAGATAAATAGGGTGATAACTTTTATTATTTTAATTTAAATTTGACAGAAATGACAGATATATTCTGGTATTCCAGAATTGAGATCGCCAACTACAGGAGATCCGTTAGATATTAAGAAAATCTTCCTGGGAAATGAAAACTTAAAACGAAGGGCCAACGAATGGCTTCCTGTAAACATTGGGATTAAATATATTTTTCTTTTTGTATAATGCTTCTCCAAACTGGCTAATGATTTTATGTCGAAGTGTCCATTCTGTCAATTGTCTAATACATGGTAAACTCGAAAGGGGAACAAAACACAGGAACTACATTTTTGGGTCTGTGAAACGCAAGAGCTACATGTATATAAAGTAACCCTGTAAAAGCATAAATTAACTAATTATCCCAATTTTAATATCTATTTAATTTCATTTCATTTGAACTTCCAAAGGTGTCTTCCCATTTATATTTTTTTAATCTCTCATCCCAGCTATCCAATTTTGTCAATTTTATATTTTATCACTTCTATCTATATTGTTCATAAATAGATGCTAGTTATCATGTAAAAATTGTTCCCTTTATAAAGTATTTCGGAGTTTTAGAAAAGTAAAACCCTCTGTATGTTTCTTAGTTTTTAATTTATGTCATGATAATGATATAAGAAAAATTGTATACTAGTAATTGATAGAAGGCATTTTACAGTAATCATTTAAGATACAAAAATACCGAAGTTGCATAAAATACAGTAAATCTAGTTATTCAAGGAGTTACCTCATTGGCAGCATTAAAATCAAATAATATGGAAAACCAATATAAAAAAAATAGTAAAACAAGAAGTACTCATTACCATTATACCATAAATATCGAAATAGGAAGTCAAATTCAGTACTAAGGACATCCACCGAGTGCCATACACGGAATGAATCCGTAGTATTTTAAGAGGTTAGAATTTTGATAAAACAGTTAATTTCTATAAATTGCTACGTCAAATTTCATATCAGACAAGTCTGACTATTGGACTGGTGAATACCCGCGAGGACCTCTGGTCCACCAGCAGTGGCATCGGTCCAATGGTTTAAAAATACAAAAATACCCTAGTTGCATAAAATACAGTAAATCTAGTTATGCTGTACACGTGTTTCAAGGAGTTACCTCTCATCAGCAGCATTAAAATCAAATCATATGGAACTCAAGAAGAAAAAAACTGATGATTATGTTCCAATAAGTTAATAAATATCTATATTAGCGACAAAAATAAGGTTTTAAATTGAAAAGAAAGATAAAACTGAATGACCAAATACTGGAGTCGCAGTAAATTTTGTTTCTCCACAATTTGTATCTCTTAAATAAGTAACAAATCAAAGCATTTTGGAAGGCCATAAACCACAAATTTGTAAAATCTGACACAGAACATTAATCAAAACATATTAATGAAGAGCTAAAATGAGCTAAGTACAGAGATATGCACGACCGAGATATTCCTTCGTTTTGGATAAATTCTTTAAAATAGGGATACTGCATGTTTCTAAGTGAAATCAGTTTTTGGGTCAGTGTCGAAGTTTTGAAAGCTGGGTTTTTAAATACCCTCTAGGACTAACTTTCCAACAGCCGATTCACCAACCTATAGATAATAGATAACAAAATACCGAAGTAAACAAAAATAAAGTAATAGGGTCTGTAAGACTCGTCATGTGACACCGAGAATTCACGATAAAATTGAAATTTGAAAACGTCTCCCGCCAAAAGATGACGCTTCAGGATTATGACGTTTAATTTTTTGCTTGGAACGTCATATATAATCGTGCAAAATGCAACTTCCGGGTACAAAAATTGTTCCCGGAAGTTTCATAATTCAACGAGACTTACAGATCCTATTGAAGTACCTCTAAGTCTACTCCATTATATAGCTGATTAAACTGATTACTTAAATCTATTTTTTATGGATTTTATTCTCTTGTATAAAACTGATTAATGACCATTAATTAAATCTGTTTTTTTTTCTCTTATGGTTTTTATTCTCATGCCTATATGACCTCGAATAATTAAACTCATGGATTGATTACAAATATTTTGATACTGCACACCAGTATGGCGGCACGCGTTAGTCTCAAAAATGCGGAATATGTATTTTTTTTAGAACGGAAACTAGTAATTCGCATTAAATCTGCAGTTTCCGATCGGAGTTGGTAATATGAGTTTAATCGGAAAAAAAATTATGTCTACAAAGCAGTTTTTGTGTTCTTTGAAAATGAAGGTTACAGTTTTAGCAAATGAGAAACGAAAACTGAAATCGAAAATAAATGTCTTAAATTCAACCAATCGAAAAAGAAACCGCAATTCAGTTATTAAGTTAAGCCAATAAGAAAAAACATGAGATTTACTTAGCTCTTAAATTAACTGAATATGGTCAAATAAGTTAAACATTATTGACATTATTATGATTCTGATTCTTATAGACATTTAATTCTTTTGCAAAGTTATCTGCTGTACAATACAAGTTTTTCTTACTACGTGCACAGATGCGTGCAGATAAAGCGTTCCATAGAGTAATCAAGTTCATGCTTAAAATGCACTTCACATTTGCTTTAATTTGGCCATCTTAAATATGAAGATTGTAATTTTTTATACCTGGCACATCTGATCATGTTCATAATGCCAAAACAGAACATCAAAAATATAATTTTTATACCAAGCGTATTTTTTGTAGTTCTCTTTACCCAAATTGAAAATAGACAGGGAAATTTTTCACAAGAGACAAGTACTTATGTTTAGTCCATAATGTCAAAATAAAACATAAAAATGTAGATTTTGATACCAGGAATTTTACTTTTAATCAATATTGACAAAAAATGAACAAGAAAATATTGATATTTTCATACTCCGCGTAGTTGTTTTTTTTTGTAATGAATTTATTGGCAAGCTTTATCATAAACAATTTTTACATGCAGATATCAATAACCATTTTTATAACATTAGGTAGTATAAAAAAGAGTAAAGAAATGAAAAGCAGACAACTAAAAAAGTTTCAAAAGAACAAAATTTGAAATGAAACATTCTGACGTCAGGCCATTTTAATTAAGCATTATTTTTTTTTTGAATACACCGATAACACATGGGGGATTAATTAAAGAAAAAGAGAAAAAATAATAATAATAGTGATAATAAAATAAATGCATAAAGAACACAAATAGGATGCTTCATTTACACTCCATTCATAACATGTACGTACTAAACAATATAATTTCATATTAATATGAAAAAGCTGTGCACACTATAATTCACAGTCCATTCGTGATGTGCACAACACAAATATATATAAATATATATATATATATATATATACTTACAAAAAATTGTTTTCCCTACCATACCTGTACCTTACACGCACCACACAGAACATTCCTATCAAATGTCTTTATGCATTACTTTAAAAGTTAGCGTTTAAATAATTTTATGTAATAGATTGCCAGGGGTTCCAGCAGATATTTGCCTCTTCTGATGATTTTCTATTGAGATATGTATTTTTTTCTACTAGTAAATTTTCCCTTAAATAGTTTTTTAAAGCAATAAAATTTACATTTTCTTGGCGAAGTTTTGTTCTATATATATATAATTTTGTAATTATTATAATCAAATTTCTTACATAATTCATGTCTGATTTTATCAGTATTCCAAACAGAACAATGATTTCATTTAAAGGTAATTCTATGTCAGTGTTTTCAAATATCCATGACTTCAGATCATCCCAGAGTTTTTCTATTTTCTGACATGACCAAAAGATGTGTTCAATGGTCTCAATCTCTTGCAAGCAAACATACATTTATTTGTTGGAGATATTTTAATTTTATGTAAAAAATCATTTGTCCCCAATATTCTGTGATTTATGCGATATTGAAACCACTGTAATTTTGAGTTTTTTGTTATATGGAAGGGAAGGACATGAATATTTTTCCAATTGAGGTCATTGTTGAGTATTTGGAACCAGTGAGACTCGCACTTCATTTCTGAATTTGAATTATTTAAAACATTGTACATGTCTTTTGAACCCTTGTGAGATTTTAAAAATATTGGGATTCTATTAGGTAGAAGGGGTCCATGTATCTTACTAAAATCATTCACTGTAATGTTTAATGATTTAAAATATGACATAACTGAATGTATTAAGCCCTGATATGTAAGAAAATTTGTTTTGATATTATATCTTTCACAGAAATCAGTAAACGTTAAAAAATTTCCTGATGAATCAACCAAATCATCTACAAGCCACACACCATTTAATGCCCAGTTTTTGTAAAACACTGTTTTGTAGTCTATTTCAATATTATTATTATTCCAGAGACAACAAGAACTTGGATTATGTTTATCTTGAAATGTAGACTTTGCTAGAAGATCATTCCATGCTTCAAATACTTCCTGCCAAAAGATATTTTTCAATTTATGAACAGGACCAATAAGGGATATTTTATTCAAATCAAGTTTTTCTGTAAATGTTAGCAGTTTAGAAAGTTTCGTTTCACATTTAAGAAATCTTCTAATCCAAGTTAGTTTTAGTGCTTTGATATAAGCAGGAATATTAATCATTTTGAGTCCCCCTAAACAGTAGGGTTGTGAAAGAGTTTCTCTTTTCACTTTATCTGGTTTATTATTCCATATAAATTCAAACAATTTTGCATTTAATTGATGGATAGTTTTAGAGTTTGGGCTAGGTAAAATTAAAAATAAATGATTTAGTTTGGATATTATCAGAGTTTTAATAAGAGTGATTTTTCCAATAGGAGATAGTATATGATTTGTCCATATCTTTAGTGTATTGTGTATTTCTTTCAATTCAGAAGAGTAGTTTAAAAAATTCCATTTCACTTAAATTAACAGAAAATTCAATTCCTAATAAAGTAAATCTGCTGGAACCCCATTCCAATCCCCACTTTGCACATATTGTATTTTGACTGTATCTATTTTTCCCAATCCACACAACTTTAGTTTTTTCTAAATTAATATTCAGGCCAGACATGTCAGCATAACTTTGCAGAGTACGGAGGGATGCATCTAATGAATCTGATGATCCATCAAGAATTAAAGATGAGTCATCAGCATATTGTGAGATAAGATAATCTGAATCATCAATTGTTATACCTTTAATATCTTTATTATTGCGAACCATAATTCCTAGTATTTCGGCACATAAAAGAAAAATGTATGGTGATAAAGGGTCTCCTTGTCTACATCCCCTTTGTACTTCAAAAAAGTCAGAAAGAAAGCAGTTTTGGGTAACTGCTGATTTAATATTAGTTTAAAAGGTTTTTACCCAATATTTAATTGAAATCCCAAAATTAAAATAGTCAAGAACTTTATCAATAAATTTCCACGATATTGAATCAAAAGCCTTTTCAAAATCAATGAGGAGAAGAATGCCTGGAATATCTTGATCTTCAGTATATTTCAGTATATCATATATTAGTCTGGTATTTTCCCCAATATAACGACCAGGAATGAAACCTATTTGGTCACTGTTAATTATGTTGGGGAGGACAGATTTTATTCGTTCTGCAATACAACTAGAGGCTAATTTATAAACCGTATTGAGGAGACTAATAGGACGCCAGTTTTTTGAGAAATTGTCTTGGTTTATCCCCTTTAGGAATACATGTTATAATTCCCTGTTTTTGTGTAACTGACATTTCACCATTTTGAAAACCAAAATTAACAGATCGAAGTACAAATTTACCAATATCTATCCAAAAAAATTTGAAAAACTCACTTGTATAACCATCTGATCCTGGACTTTTCCCTGTTTTCATTCTCTTAATAGCACTTGTTAATTCTGAAAAAGAAATTTCCCCTTCCAATGTTTCTTTCTGTGTATCATTTAACTTAGGAATATCATGAAATGGAACATCTCTATTGAGATCAATATCATTTAGACTTTCTTTTTTAGTATACAGGTTTTGATAAAAACTTTTTGCCTCACTAAGAATTTGATCTTGATCTGTGATCACTTCCCCAGTTGAGCTTACAAGTTTTGGTATAGTTTTATTTACAAAATTTTTTGCTTCAAGGTTTAGAAAGAATTTTGTTGGTTTTTCCCCTTCTTCGGCCCATTGTGTTTTTGATCTAACATACTGTCCCTTCATTTTCTCTTGACGCAATATTTTTAGTTCAGATCTCTTCAACTCTAGATGTTCTACATTGTCAATAATATTCAGTTCTAACTGCCTTATGTCTTCGATTAAACATTTTTCCTGTTTATTTTTTTTTTCTTTTTTACGATAACTTGCATATGAAATTGACTTTCCCCTAATATCTAATAGTAAAGTTTCTAAAAAACATTGATCATCAATAGTAAATTGAATCTCATTGTTGTCCAATTCATTCAAATTTTCTCTGTTATATACCAGTAGAGCATATTGTTCTTTTATTTGTTTTATAGTTTTTTTTACTAATTTTACATATTCTGGATCATATAAAAGAGAATTATTGAATTTCCAAAGACCTTTTCCAATTTTGAATTCTTGAAGTTTAAACTGCAGCAGTACTGGGGAGTGATCAGATCTATAACCTGCTAAAATTTTTACATCTTGAATAAAATGATTAAAATTTTGTGAAATTAAATAAAAATCGAGTCGGGCCTGTTTAATGGGATTACTTTTCCTCCATGTAAATCGCTTTAGATTTGGATTTAGTTCTCTAAAAGGATCAATAAGATTATATACTTCTTTAAGGTCCAACAGCTTTTCTTTCAATTTTGGGTTATTAACATTGCAATAATTTGAAGTATCTAGAGACTGATTTTGTACCAAATTAAAATCTCCAGTTATCAGAACAGTCTGATTTTCAAAATTTTCTATAACTTCAGTTACTTTAGTGAAGAATTCTGGTGAATCCTGATTGGGACCATAAAGATTGATAATAGATGTTCTTTTTCCTTCAATTTCAATATCTATACATAGTAAATTACCATTATTATCCTTCATGGTTCTATGTATTTTATACTCAAAATTATTAGTGAATAAAAGAGCTACCCCCCTTTGATTTGATGAAAAGGAATTAAAAATGCATTCTCCTTCCCATTCTCTTTTAATGATCGGCTCATCTTTTTCAGTAAAATGTGTATCTTGAAGACAGTAAATATTACATGACTTGGATTTCAGATAATCAAACACATCCCTCCGCTTTTCTGGTGAATTCAAACCTTGACAGTTGTAAGACAATATTTGTAGAATATTGCTAGTCATTTAAAAAACTTAGTGAAAAAAAACATAAGTAAATTAACACGGCTATATATATATTAAACAAAATATAAATTTAATGTCTTACAACTGCCTTTAAATAAATACTGCTTTTTGTTATAACCAAAATTTACCTTAAACCATGACAATATCTGATGACTATACTCTGCCAATACCTTTTCTATAATAAAATAAAAATCAAAATACAAACAATGAAACATGGTGGTAAATACCAATTCTAAAAAAAAACTAATGATAGTTATCACCTAACTGGGAAATATACACTCAATGTTCAAAAAAATGTACCGGAAAGTAAACAAGTCAGACTAATTTTGATAACATTAGTTTTATAAATAGAACAAATTATAATGAGCTGTTGACAATACACACACAGGGTAAAAAAAACAAGATCATATGTATAGTCATCAGATATTGTCATCATCATGACAATATCTGATGACTATACTCTGCCAATACCTTTTCTATAATAAAATAAAAATCAAAATACAAACAATGAAACATGGTGGTAAATACCAATTCTAAAAAAAACCTAATGATAGTTATCACCTAACTGGGAAATATACACTCAATGTTCAAAAAAATGTACCGGAAAGTAAACAAGTCAGACTAACTTTGATAACATTAGTTTTATAAATAGAACAAATTATAATGAGCTGTTGACAATACACACACAGGGTAAAAAAAACAAGATCATATTGTATACTGCATAAAGATTAGTTCTGCTTTATACCCATGTACTTAATACATGTACACACTGCCATATATTATAGGGTTATTGCATGAATATTGGGGAATATTGTCCCGAGTAGAATTTTATATTGCACGAGCATGCGAGTGCAATATATATTCTACGAGGGATAATATTCCCCAATATTCATGCAATAACCCTTTTATTGTATAGCAACACCAAATTTCTGCTAAAAATGTGAATTTGGCTGTCGATGACGTCATTAAATTTAAGTCATATTTGCACTAGTGCAATATGGAAATTTATTGCACGCTTACATTTGGTTGCTTTCATAGGAAAATATTATGTTGCTATACAATAATATTTATTATTGCTCACATGCAATGTAGGTCATAAAATGAAATGTACATGGACACCTTACTGTTAGGGCTTAGGGGAATACTCATAAGAGTGAACGTGTATGAGTGGCCGTTCATGTCATAATTGTGTTATTTCTAACGCGCTACATTTTCTAACGGCTTACTTCATCGAAGTAGCGCGTTACTTTTGATAAGTAACGCGCTACTTGTCGAAAGTAACGCGTTACTTTTTAAAAGTAGCGCGCTACTTCGTCGAAGTAAGCCGTTGGAAATTGTAGCGCGTTACTTTGCAAAGTAACGCGCTACTTTCAACAAGTAACGCGTTACTTTTGCACATATAGAAAATCGTTGTTAACCAATCAAATTTTGGTTTACAACGAGTTTGGTTTAGTTAAAATCTCGCGATAAGTTCTTGCCTGTCAAGAAAACTCATCCATAGTTAGGAGCACAGACAGCTTACAGTACTTAACAGGGGCGGATTCAAGGGGGAGCGTAGAGGGCGTACGCCCCCCCCCNCCCCCCCCCCCCCCCCCCCATTTCGCTGCCAAAAAAAATATGGGAATTCTGCTTAAAAATGTCCACAAAGTTGTCATTTTACCATGTTTACCACGTCAGTACATGAAAATGTAATATTAACGTGCTCTAGCTACGTCTCAGAATTAAAGAAAATAATCAATAAAATCCCCAAAAGTCCTACAAAAATTTTACAATATATTTCGCTTGTACGCCCCCCCCCCTTTCTCAAATTCTGGATCCGCCTATGCTTAAGCAAGGACAATACATACCATGACTTAAGTTCCTGACCCATTGAAAAGTCGATCATTCATTTTTAAGAATATCAAACTGAAATTATATAAGCAGTTAT
>MJUU01022928.1:4358-16126 GCA_002080025.1 Modiolus philippinarum
GACCCAAAGGGGAGTAATAACAACTCAAAGCCACCATAATATCTTCAATGAACGGTGGGAAAACCCCACACCCAACGGCAGGTCGGAGTCGGTCCCTGAACAAAGAGCAATCAAGTCCAGTGAAATAAACATCATCCTAGACTCCTATAGACATCAAGTAAACTAACTAGAAAAAGGACAAGACACACAAAGGCTTAATAAATTCCTGACTTAGGACAGGCGCAAACCTGCTGTTTTATTGGATCCAAACCCCCCTACAGCTAATGTGATAAATCAAAAAACAATCGTAACAACAGTAAAATTCAGTTGGCAACAGGACTGGGTCAATTGTGAAAAATGAAACTGAAAGAACTAAATATACGGACAAAAACATGAAATCACAAGAGACTACTAACAGTTAACTGACATGCCAACTCCAGACCCATCACCAACTGACAAAGTAAGTTATGTACCCTCAGTATAAAGCTTCCACCAAGATCCCTTCCTGTAAGGAGTTCAGAATAATAATTTCATGTATATACCGGAATACATAACCCGTGTCCATGCAATACAGATTTTAGAAATTTATAATGTGTTTAGTTAAATTGCAAAGACCCTATCAAAAATCAATGTTCTCACAGTTCCCTATATATTCTTTGTAAATATCGCTGAAAAATAATGAATTTGGCCTGATTTTCAAAGCCTGATAACAGGAAAAGATGATCGGTGACATATCATTTTTATTTTATTTTTTGAACAAATGGGCTAAGAACTACAAAATATCTTAAAATAAGAAAATTCTGTCTGATATTTTTATTAGGCTCGAACTACCTTAAAAAAATCTGAAAACCCATCATGGAGTGATTTCCTTTTTTTTCCCTTAAAATTCTCGATTTTTGTTGCTTTTCATCTAATATTGAAAATGATAATGAAGAATAAAAAAAATACAAAAATGTTAAGCATAGTAAAATCTCCCTTTCCTGGAATTTTAAATGTGATATCTCATATAGGAGTTATTGCCCTTTTTTCGCTGAATTTTCACGATTTTGATATGCTTTGACTTATATTCAAAAACTTTTGGAAAGGTCGTTTAGTTTAAATTGCAATATTTTTCAGTTGGTTGAGGACTACAATTTCTTCATACGTCCATAAGGTCAGTATCTCATTCAAGGAAGACGGCTACGGGGAGCATCTTTTTGAGAATGGGATGTAAACCAAACTTGGCATGAACAATGCTTATAAGGTACTAATCAAGTGCTCTTACTTTGGTAAATGTTCTTACTTTGGTGTCGATTTGTCATCCAAATGACAAAGCGTTGGACATTTAAACATTTGACCAGCATTCAAATATCTGTTTTCTAGATAAGCGCTGAATGGATTTGAACGAAACATAGATAAATGGAGGTACATTTGAGGTACTGACAAAGTTTTCTTACTTGGTGCTGATATGTCATCCAACATAGCCGCCAGCGGTGAATTTAACATTAGAGGCCTATGGAAATTCATACAAAGATCGTCTTCTAGAGTACCGCCAAATGGATTTAACCTAAGCTTGGCATGAATGATACTTGTGGTGTGATGACACAAGTGTTTTAACTCTGATGACGATTCGTCACCTACCACAACTCCTACAAAAGTGTTTGAGAAGGAAACATCTTTGAAGTTCCTCTAGCCTCTAGGCATCATTGAATAAGAGGAGGTTGACGCACAATTAAACCGGGTTTAAAAAAATAAATGAGATGACAGACTAAAAAAATCTTTCCTAGGTTGAAATATGTATTGCTCTGTACAGAAATATGTGTTCAGTCATTTCAAATTTTACAATATTTTACCATTCTAATACTGAAGATTGTCAGACAAATTTTTCCACTTAGCAATCTAAATTGGCACCGACTTTAGGTGCACCTGACTTGTCCACCGTTGACCCAGGCAAACAACTATACATGCGAGTATAAATACTATAAGACCTAAGTCTATCCTTTTTAGTCGTTGGTTATCATAGTTCTACCGTCGAAAGGGTAAAACAATTAAAAGTTAGAGCTGTAACGGGAACTTTTATGTTTAATCCTATAGACTGAAGAATTATAAAAATCAAGGACTTGTAAGTGATGAATTCTTATTTCTCTAATTCTGATCCATAAACCCCATTGTGGGCCTCTTTAGTAAAAACTATGTCGCAGTTGGAATAAAATTGAATTACTGTCCATGTTAGAAAAACTAATAATTTTTTTCATTAAAATCGCCAAGTCAGTCCCACTTCTGTCTACTGAGTTTTTCAAAATTGATTCCTATGCGAGTGCTAACACAAATTCTACAGACTTCTTCATCAGACAATGTTATCCCTTGACCGCCTAATTAATCAAGCCTTCCAAATATTCCGTCTCATACTATTATTAAAAATGTCCATTAAAAGAGATAAGATTCAAGATTACACTTTTACTGAACACTGGGTTGAACATTTCTTTTTTTATCTACAAAATCTCCATTGCAATTGCTGTTGAGTCGCTAAAGACTCTCGTGCATTGGAAGAGAATGTTTAGAGCGCCATAAAACCAGTTTACTCCACCAGTTCTGTAAAATTTATATTTGTCAATGTCAGGACCATTGCGATTGACAATTTTTAGGTGGTTTTACACCTTCGGCTCTCGGAAAATCTATTCGGTTTTTCATCAATATTTTACGACTTGCAATATTCTGCTTTGAAATGAAACTGTGAACGGAACTTATAACCATATAATAAGCACATTTCCAACTCACGAATTTTTCATTGTGGCCAGGCTTCTCGTAAGAATCGGTATATTTTGTTTTGTCCGTAGCTAGAAAAAAAATGGTTACATAATATGCAAGTCCTCTCTAATTGTTATGGGCTATTCAACTAACCTAGCATTATTCCATAAACAATCTTATAATTTTTTTTCAATTACAATTTCAAAATTCATTTTATTTTATTGTTTAACTAAATCCAAGTTTATTACCCCTGTCAGACATAAATGGTAAATTTCCCTTGCAAAAGTAAATTTGATAATTTAATGATGACATATTTTGCGATACCAGGATAAAGTTTTTTCATTTCATATTTTAAATTACGATAATTACACAGATAACCTTCAAATTGTCCATAATACAGTATACTGTGTAGCAATTTGAATAGTTTATGTCAAAAAACATAATCGGAAGTATTCTTCGACAGCTATGAGGATTATGTCTAGCAATAATCTTCTATGGATAGTCATTGGAGGATTAATACTGTTCGGTAAGTTGCTTAATGATTATAAGATTTAACAACTATACAATTTTGTCTGTAATTTGTTTTGATTCTATAGATTTGTGTTTGTTGTTTGTGCATGATCAAATCGTGCATTGAAAAGAGGCGCTGATATCAAAGATAAAGGTTTAACAGTGGTCAAGATTGGATATGCTATTACACCAACAGCTTTCAAGTTTTATGTAAGGGTTAGAGAATGAAAAGCCATGCCCTATGAAATATAGTGCGAGGAGCTTTAGCTCCGAGCACTTATTTCATAGAGCATGGCTTATCATTCTCTAACGCATTTATCACATATTTACATTTCGAAATAAAATGTACTCAGTTTGTTTTCACTCTTGTTTTGTTAATCTATAAGGATGGTATGTTAGATTAATCCTGCCATTGAAATATTATGATGGATTTAGATAAGCAAAAATTTGTGTTTGGAAATCACTTTATTTAAAGGTATGTATTTATTTTTTTACAAATTCAATAATCCACCAAAAGTCTTCCTTTCACCCCTCTATTTTTCATAGAGCAACTTTTTTTCTAGTTTTTACATGTACCAAGTGAGTGATTATTTTATTGTTTAAAAAATATTGTTATTAGACAATACATTTATTTAATTTACATTTTACAAATTTCAATGTTTTTTCAATATATGGGTTTTCGTCATAGTAAAAATGTATGTATTTTAATTACAAATTGTACATAGCTACAGGCAATATCAGGATTATCTGTCTGACACTTAGGCCTGTATGAATGAATGTATTGTCTAACAACAATTTTAAACAATAACATAATCCCAAGTGAAAGTGGACATTTTCAGCTAGATTCACGTCTTCCCGGATTTGACTACCGACTTTGACATTTTCCCGGATTGAATCACTCACAGTGTGACGGGTGCTGTTAACAGAGCAGGACATGCTTACCCTTCCGGAGCACCTGATGTCACTCTNTGTCTGTCTGGCGTCATTGTTTTTGTGTCTAACGTCATTGTTTTCTGTGTTCTCGTTTTTGCCCTGTCTTTGGACTTCGATTTTTGTGAATGTCACCCCTTTGTTCCTTCGGTATTCTACTGCCGTTGTTTTATAATCCCTTACTTAATACATGGAAAAGTAGAAAAAGTGTGCTCTATGAAAAATAAGGGGTGAAAGGAAGGCTTTTGATTGGACGAGAGAATGTAAGTATGTGGTAAAGGATGTTGGCCCTCTATGTCTATATAGCCACATACAACAACAAACGTTCAATTAGATTTCCATTAAGGATATATTTTAGGGACTCGAGCGGTTTGGTTTCACCATTAATTGTTACGTTCGAGCTTAAGTATAGATGAAATGGTTTCCTGGCCTTGGTCAACAGCCTTATTTTTACACCTATGGCGTATGACCTATGACCTACATAGGCCCCGGTAACTGGTTCCTTAAAGAAGTTACTGTGTCGATGATCAATGTTTGACAGTGGAGTTATTCATAACCAAAAGTACAAATAATTAACCAATTTTACGGTAAAAACTTTAAGAGACATGTAAAGTTTCTCATAAATACTTAATACAGCAAACTAATTTCTATGTATGCAATCCTCGATGAAATATATAAGCCCCCCCTGGAAAGTTATGCGCAAAATGTTGACCAAGTAGTATTTTTTTTATCGTAAATAGTTTCAAAATAGATGACAGATCGTGATTCGATGTTTGTGCAGTTAAGGGAGTACGAGTCTCAGAAATTTTGTAATCAGAATTAAAATTCTAACCCTTTGTTTTGAAGAGCACTACTAATGGAACAACTTGAGCAAAAAATTTTGAAAATCCATGTAGGAATTTTTGAGATATAAGACGTCAAAATTTTGGCGGGAAACAGATCTCTCTAGAGTTTTCCTTCAATTTGCATAAGATGTTTATAGGCCTTTAAAAATATGAAATTATAATTGGAAGTTAATTAGATTTTATACACAGTCTATTTTATGTATTTTAAAGTGAATTATGACCAAGAAGATGTGATCCATGTGCAAAAAATTTAGCACTGTTTGAATGGATAAAACCCGAGGATATAGAATGCTTCTGAAATCTCAGACTCGTACTCCCTCAAACCTGGTAGCGGTTATTTACCACCCAAGGAAAGTTCGAAATAAATACATATATACCTAATCGAGAGTGAACCTACCAGTCCTTTCCATTACAATGGTTAATCTTCAGTTGAGGAATCTTCTGCGACCAAGGTATCCCGTAGCTGGTAGATAGTCCATCCATTCTTTGTGCAATATTTCGGGTTGTTTGAGTTGCCAAAGGTATTGTTTTCACTTTCATGAAGTAGAAGCCAAGTGGTCGGCTTTGAACATTTGAAGTATTATCTTAATGTGCACTCATGAAAACATCTTTCTTAGAAGAGTCAATTAAGGGTATTTAGGGTAAAAAGATAATTGGCTTATTGGTGTCAAAAATGTGTTCTTACCAAATGATGACACACCACTATCTCAACCCTACATTAGAATAACATTTAAATGTTTTTCATTATATCTCGAAACTTTTAGAACAATCGCAATGAAGCCTTACATGGAAATTTAATCAATTTACAACAATTTCTAAATTTCTAAAGCATTTGAAACTTCACAAAAGCTACCGTGCCATGGAAGCAAAACCAAAAACTTGAATTTCGAGACAACCCTGTTTTCTATTTTGATTTGTTTTATTTTCAGCAATGTGTATACCTTCTCCATATTTTTGAATAAATTCTCAGAATGTCCAGAAATTCGATATGGGATTTCGTTTCGGAAACCATTTTGATTTGCTATGCAAACACAATCATAGAAAAAAGAAGGGAAACGGGGAATGTGTCAAAAGAGACAACGACCCAAAGGGGAGTAATAACAACTCAAAGCCACCATAAGATCTTCATTGAACGGTGAGAAAACCCCACACCCAACGGCAGGTCAGAGTCGGCCCCTGAACAAAGAGCAACTTGTTTTATGTTACTTTTACATGTTTTTCTTGGCCAATAACAATATCAGTTTGTCAGGTGTAGAATTCAAATATTCTGTTTTTTTTTATATTTTTTTTTTCAGACAGATACGTGAATTCTCAAGTCTATACTACATGTGAATACCGATACCATTGTGAAATTAAAAGCAATCAGGTCTTGAGAATATGTAAACCGAGTCCTGTGGAAGGGGCCTGGATATCGGAGGTTACGCCGATGGGTAATACAAAGAATTCCTTTTGTAAGGAGGGTTTAACGTTTGGACGAGTTGGTGCCAGTTTTTGGGTAACAGAACTTTGTCAGGGTGAATTCAAAGTTTGTAATACTGGATGTAAGTATAAAACAATGTATTTGAAATAACAAAATACAAAAGTTTATGCATATGGCCATCTCGACAGCCCATGTCTCCTCATATCGCAGATCGCATCAAAATCATTTGGAAGGTCATAAATAAAAAAAAATGTAAAATTTAATAGAGAAGGAGGGCAAAACAGATGAGAACAAAGCTTTGCAAGAATGGGATACTCCTAAGTTGAAGGCAAAATATTTTAGGTAAAGAGTTTTCAGGTACCCACAGGAGTAAAAATATATAATTTTATATGAATTTTATAAATTATAGATCATTTATTTCACAAATTCGAACCCCTGATTTTGACAATTTGACATCTTTCAAATTCTGCATTGTTGAGTTACATTATAATCGTATTGCTTGTATTTTTGTTAAATCTCGCAGTACATGGTTACGGTATTGGTAAATGTATTACTGCGTTAAGATGTGATGGTGCGGTCAATACAGAATGTATAGTAGGTCCAAGAAAGGAAACATTTGTGATATTGGTTGGACTACGGGAACAGACTAAGACATCTCACTGCGAAAATATTACACGAAATGGAAACAGTATATTTATAGACTTCACGTGTCATGGTATCTTTACTGTCTGTTATGCCAATAGTGAGTAAAGTATTATATTTTTTTACTTTACGTATTTCTTTTTCTATTCTATTAATTTACAAGTTTTTGTAATATTGGTGTATTCGTTCTTCGATCTTTGAGGTTTTTACTCGTACAAACCAATTGTTGTACAAATTTTGCATTGACCTTTTCCCAAGGGTTACATATTTAATTTCCGCACAACTCTGCTTAAGGCATAGCTTTGTACAAAATATACCCAAAATAACAAAGAGGCACTTTCGAAACTAGAATAAAAAATGCATTACTTTATCATGATTTTATGGATACAAAGCTACAGCAATTGAAAGTGGGAGAGGAGGGAAACACTCATGTAGATTGAAACTTATATTGCTAAGGAGGGTACTGGTATGAGACATTGGAAATCGGTAGAAGAGCAAGTTCCGTCAGCACAGCCGTGGCTTTCATACAATTTGTAAATGATTTACATGAGGTCATTGATAAAGTTTTTTTTCGCATGAGATGTATTCATAATTGGCAGACTGGCATTTCCGAGCTAGAGCAAGTACCGTGGCTACTGTTCTCGCGAATAAGAAATACTTTTTAAACGGGTCAAAACATGATACATCAAAGAACTTTATTACTAACAGTATGACGGGTTCACTTTACCGACCAGGATATTTTTACCCTTCTTGTGAACCTAAATTCACCCTATTTTCATGACAGTTTACGCTAAGAGCTTTTGTTTTGAAAGTTATGTCGTATAATAATTTCATATATAAATGTTTTAATATGCGTACATTATCCATTATCTGAATCTAATATTGACTCAAAATTATTAAATTATTACAACTAAATACATGTAACAAATAAAAAATTGTTAAATTAATTCAAACTGGTTTTTCACAGTGTATGATGTGGAATTTGTCATTAAGCGTTGTAATCAGAAGTCCTGTAAAGTGGATAATGCAGGAATGATTGTGTCGACGGAAGTTATCACAGCTTACAGAAAAAGGAAGAATTGTGAACAAATTAAAATGCAATCACCCTCGGGATCTGATACTATACAAATGAACGGTTGTGTTGCAGACATGAAGATTGGATACATCCCTGGTAAGTATAAGCCGAGTCAAAACATAGTGTATCAATCTACAATACACTCGACCGTTAGTTCTTTTGACTAAAATATTTTAAAAAATCACTTAATCACAATTACCATATTAACTCATTGTTCAGATATATGGCAACTAAAATACTACAACTTTGTTGTTGAACAATGTCCATCCTTAATTGCATGAGAACTTGTAATGAAACTCCTATGTATCCAAACATAATCAGTACTGTTTATAAATGTTAAAAAAAATGGATAACAGGATATACAATGGCTGAAAATTATAATTACATGTCACAATCTGCTATGGAACTACACATGAAGACACCAATAAGACAAAAGACAACCGGAGACAACGATAGGAACTCGGGACAGCCGGACTTGGTACCGGCACTAGTAAAAGCCAGCCAAACCTATCCCGTAATTTTGAAAGATGGGTCAAGGGGTGCTCGCCGCTAAACTGCCTGCTAGCTCAAGGAGCCTAGTCTGCTGGTAGATCTTCACTACGGAAGAAAAATTAAACTCAAACTCCCGAAAGGGTTTGGTCAAGAATCATCAAATATTTCAGTAAACATCGGCAGTATCAGTGAGAGGCCAGTGTGTGTACAAAATTTTCATGTCATTAGGTCTCAAAGCCAATTTAACGGATGCAAGCAGAATATCTTGTCAATATCCCCTATTACGTACAGAAGAAAGTTACGTCCCAGCTTTTCTGAACTTATAATCAATTTCTGGCATTTCTTAACAGCATTTCCGTAAAAACGAGGAATAGAAGTGCCCTTAGAAATAAGCTGTTTACGAGTAATAAGAAAAAGAAGGGAAACGGGGAATGTGTCAAAGAGACAACGACCCTAAGGGGAGCAATAACAACTCAAAGCCACCATAAGATCTTCAATGAACGGTGAGGAAACCCCACATCCAACGGTAGGTCGGAGTTGGCCCCTAAATAAATGAGTAATCAAGTTCAGCGAAATAAGCATCTTCCTAGACTCCGATAGACATAAAGTGAACTAACTAGAAAACAGACAAGACACACAAAGGCTTAATAAATTTCCTGACTTAGGACAGGCGCAAACCTGCTGCGGCGGGGTTAAACTAGTTTCATTGGGCCCAAACCTTCCCCCTATAGCCAATATGATAAATAAAAAAACGATCGTAACAACAGTAAAATTCAGTTGGCAACAGGACTGAGTCAGCTGTGAAAAATGAAACTGAAAGAACTAAATATACGGACATAAACATGAAATCACAAGAGACTACTAGCAGTTAACTGACATGCCAGCTCCAGACCCATTACCAACTGACAAATTAAGTTATGTACCCTCAGTATACAGCTTCCATCAAGATCCCTTCCTGTGAGGAGTTTAGCATAATGATTTCATGTATATACCGGAATACATAACCCGTGTCCATGCAATACTGATTTTAGAAATTTAGAATGTGTTTAGTTAAAATGCAAAGACCCTATCAAAAAATCAATGTTAATACCAAAGAAGGCCATACGTAATGACTTGACGACAATACCGTAATTATAACCCTTATGAATTAGACGATTTAAAGGTTTTATAAGTTTGTTAGGCGAGTGTAAGTATTTTTTACTTTTATGTAAAACATTACCATAAAATAAGGGGTGTGAAATGCCAGCCTTTTATAAAACTTCTTAAATGACCGGATTGATCTTATATTTTGTCTCAGACCTCAGACATTGGATGGAATTATGTTTGCATTTAAATAACAAAATACCGAGGTAACTGTAAATTTATATTCTGCATATCACATTTATATGCCTCACTGATAGTGTGACGGGTATCGTCATGCTTCCCCTCCCGGAGCACCTGATGTAACTCCCTGTTTTCATGGGAGTTCACACTATGAGTGCCTCAGTTCTTAATGTTATCTTTTTATTTCCGTGCATTTTAACTGTCTCGCGTCCTTTTTGTAGTCATCACTTTCCTTGTACCTTCGGTATTCTACTGCCGTTGTTTGACAACTAATGTATTATCAGTGCAGATCGAACAATAACATTTGGAAGTCCATTAACCGAAAAGTAGTTCAAACAACGTTCGGCAGTAGAATACCGAAGGAACAAGGGAAGCGATGACCACAAAAATCGAAGTCCAAAGACATGGCCAAAACGGCAATATAGAAAAACAAAGACAAAACAAGGACGTGAGACAGCTACAATGTACGGAAATAAACAGATAACAATTAGAACTAATGCACATATAGTGTGAATTCCCATGAAAACCGGGAGTGACATTAGGTGCTTCGGAAGGGTAAGCGAAGGGTAAGCATGCGAAAGCGGCACCCGTCACACTATCAGTGAGTAAATCCAGGGTTGAGTCAAATGCGGTTATGTCAAAATGAAGCTGATAGAGAACAAATAACCAAAAGGATCTAAATAGAAAAGCCAAAATTCAGCTAAGAACAGAGCTATGCATAAGGAAGATACTCCTCAGTTTTAATCAAAATTTTGCAAATTTAGATATTGCAAGTTTCAATACAGCCGGTGAATGCCCTCGGGGACTAACAGTCCATCAGCAGAGGCATTGGTCCAGTGCTAATGAATAACAAAATATTGATGTTACTTTTAATCAATATTCTGCATATGCGCATTTCGACAACTGATGTCTCATCAGTGCAGATCAAACCAAAACATTTGGAAGTCCATTACCGAAAAAGTAGTTGAAGCTGATAGAGAACAAATAACCAAAAAGATCTATCAAATAACTAAATACCGAATTTACTGTGAATTTATTTTCTGCATATGCGCATTTCGACAACTTATGTCTCTTCAGTGCAGATAAAATCTAAACGTTTGGAAGACCATAAACTCAAAGATGTTTAAAAACTGATAGAGAACAAATAACCAATTTGATCTCAATGTAAAGCCAAAAATCAGCTAAGGACAGAGCTTTGCATGAGGGAGATACTCCTTATTTTTCAACAAAATTTACAAAAATTTAGATATTGTAAGGTTCCAAAAATAATCGGCTTTCGGGTCAGCACCGAAGTAGTGACTACTGGGCTCAAAAGAGAAAAGCCAAAACTCAGCTAAGGACAGAACTATGCGTGAGGGAGATACTCCTTAGTTGTAAACAAAATAGAATATGAATGTGGTTATTGCATGAATATTTTTTTTCCGAAATATATAAATGTTAGTTTTGCTTCTCATACGAAGTATGCTGTCGACAATTATATTAAATTAATGTGGAAAAGATAACAGGAAACACTTATTATGGCCGAAATTTACAATCATATTCCATAATCTACCAGGGATATGCACAATAAAAGTAATAAAAAGACAAACGTAGTCCATTATTGACGATAATATACGAAATGTCAGAAACCGGTGTTTCATTACACATTACACATATAACAAATATTGACGAAAAAAAAGTCTAAAAAAAATCGGATGAAAGCGAAAATTTTTGAACTACTGATTATGTTAAGGTGCATTGAAAAAGTCAGCGGTTATTAAAATACCTATTTATTTATTTATTTTTCTTTAGGTTTATTTATTTATTTCAATTTTTTTATTTATTT
>MJUU01022928.1:36099-62290 GCA_002080025.1 Modiolus philippinarum
AAAAATTTGTTTGGTGTGAATTTTTTTGTGATCATCAATTTAAAAAAATCTAGAAAACCCTTTTCCTTTACTTGTTAGATTTTATTCAAACCAACTCCAGTCCTTTCCGCCCATTTTGAAATTGTCTTCTTCACAAAATACATGTATTTTCTCATACCGATTTCAATTTTTACAGTATTTTTGGGGGTTAAGTAGTCCTCTGTTAAAATATATGATAAACTGTATAATACATGATAAGATCTGTATCCCATGCCGTATCATCCCTCGACCAATATCATCCCTCGGGCTGATATTGGTAACTCGGGATGATACGGCATGTGATACATATATTATTCCCTATTTATTGAACTATTCATGTCGTTTAACTTTTCGGCTGAATACTTTTTTATCTGTATGAATTGATTATAAATAAAATGGATAGTTTCAAAACAACGGGATTAAAAAGGAATGATTTTTTAACTGAAAGTTTGGATCCTGGCAGAGATTTGTGCCGCTGGTGAATCTTTGCTGGGTGCTATAGTTACAAGTCCAATGCCTATCTTTGAATTGCTAAGAAGACCTATAAAAATGGTGTGATACTAGCTAGTGGATGATAAATACACGTAATTGATATTTGATTTATATTAAAATGTTCAAATGGAGAGAGATATGATAGAAATGTTCTTGGGACAAAATCCCTCAACAAATGGAACAACCTTTTCGTTGTTGTTCTTTATCTTCACTATGCCTGTACATATTTTCTTTAAAATTGGTTACAGTCCAGTTGAACATATACATGATATTGTTGTAACTTGCTTTTTTAGATATGAACAAAAGTTGATTGACCATTGTGATATCAAGGTATATAGACTTGCACATTATACTAGATATAAAAAAAATACAAAAAACTTGCATAATAAACAGTCAATTTAGTTATGCTTTACATGTGTTTCAAGGAGTAACCTATCATCAACAGCAATTGAAACAAATAATATGGAAAGCAATAATCCAAAAGTAGTCATATAGGGCTTCGCATGAATCAGACTACCAACTTTTTTCATAGCTTAGATGCATCGTTGCGTTGGTGCACTAAATGTTACCCCTTTTCTACTTAATTAACGAATATATTTCGAAGTTACAATAAATTTAACTGCTGCAGGTTTTCATTCTACACCGAATTGTCTCTTCGATGCATAGATAAGCTAAAAGTTATTGAAGATATTTCAAAACATAAATTAGTTAAAATGTAGATCAACTCCATAAATGTTATAAAAGGGAAAACAAGAAACACCTACAATGAAAATTATAATTACATGCCATAATCTGCTAGGGAACTACACAGGAAAAGACACAAATAAGACAAAAGACAAACATGAACAACGATAGGAACTCGGGACAGCCGGACTTGGTACCGACGCTAGCAAAAGCCAGCGGTAGGGTTAAACCGGTTTATGGTTAACCAAACTTCCCCTTTATCTGTCCCGTCTTTATCAATAAGGATACATCGGCAAACGAATACCGAAGCAAGAATGAGGAAAGGGGAAATTCTAAAATTATAAATCCAAAATCACGGCAAGTCACAGCAACACGAATTGAGATAGTATGACAAAGACAAAACAAATAAACAAAAATGAATAAGAACACATCAGTTTTTACAGTGACAGTTGTTGGTCATATCGAGGGAAGTATTTGAATCTCTCTTGTTGATATGCTACAACTGTTTTGCAATATCAATGAATTTTTAATTTTGATCTGTTTTTTTCAAGTGTTACATTTTTTGTTGTATTGTTGAACAAAGATTTTTAATATATTTTGTTGGTTTTCTATGTTTTCGTCATATTGTTGATTTATTTATTTGTATGCGTAACCTGTTTTGTACTAACTATGATCAATCTTGTTCTTTTGCTGCTTTTTTCCCACATTAATGGTTTATGATTTTTAATTTGTTGATATAATGCACATCATTTTTGCCATACAAATTATATCCTGCACTAGTAGACAGGCCATATTGACGGACTTTATCTTTGAAACCTTCTCAGAGTATTGTGCCACACTTAATGACTATATTTTCATCCCTGTTATCGTGACATCGAAACCTTTTGTCTATGTGCTACAATTTTAACAACTGGTTGCATGATATCTTCATGTGAATCCGAACATGTAAAACAATAATCTTAAGAATTATTTTTATGACTCTGAACAGGACGTTAAACAAGAGACTCTCCAGAGCCTGTATCGCTCAGCTGGTCCATGGCTGACATAGATAAAAGGCATTTCTAATATGAAAAACAAAACATAAAATTTAGCAGAATACTTTTTTTTCTAAAATTACAGTATTCTTATATGGATTCCATGGCAACCGAAAGATCCATTATCCATTACAACCCATAACAGATCACCATTCAAAACAAAATAGGCAGGGGTTCCCCTTATAATCAAAGTTATACATATTGCTGAAATTAAAACATTCAGGCCACATTTCAAATAAAAAAAAATTCAAAAATTTGGACAGAGGTTTCCCTTAAAATCAATAGGGCCAGTGTAAAACTATGTTCCAGATGGTTGCCATCTTGGATGAGTTACGGACCTTTTGGATGGGACCACCTTAGGACCATTGTGGCAATGTTAAAACTATGTTCCCGCTGGTGGCCATCTTGGCTGAGGTACATACCTGCCAGATACCTTTTTTTGGATGGGACCATCTAAGGACCATTGTGGCTTAGTTTAGTTTTAATTGGACTAGTAGTTTCTGAGAAGAAGATCTTTGAAGGTATTTTCCAAAGGGTCCAATGTTGAACTATGTTCCCAGCTGACAACCATCTTGGATATAGCGCGAACCCAAAAAACACTATTTTGTAAGGGAGCACCCAAGGACTATTGTGACTAAGTTTGGCGCCAATTGGCTAAATAGTTTCAGAGAAGAAGATCTTTGAATGTGTTTTCCCATAGGGTCCAATGTAAAAACTATGTTTCCCGCTGGTGGCCATCTTGGATATTGCGCGGACCTGAAAAACACCTTTTTCGTAAGGGACCACAAAAGGACAATTGTGGCCAAGTTTGGTACCAGTTGGCTCAGCAGTTGCAGAGAAGAAGATCTTTGAATGTGTTTTCCCATAGGGTTCAATGTTAAAACTATGTTTCCCGCTGGAGGCCATCTTGGATATCGCCCAGACCTGAAAAACACCTTTTTGTAAGGGACCACCAAAGGACTTTTGTGGCTAAGTTTGGTGCCAATTGGCTCAGTAGTTTCAGAGAAGAAGATCTTTGATTGTGTTTTCCCACAGGGTCCAATGTTAAAACTATGTTTCCCGCTGGCGGCCATCTTGGATATCGCACAGACCTAAAAAACACCTTTTTGTAAGGGGCTACCCAAGGACTATTGTGGCCAAGTTTGATTCCAATTTGCCCAGTAGTTTCAGAGGAGAAGATCTTTGAATGAAAAGTTTACGCCGGACGGACGGATGGACGGACAACGGACTGACGGACGGACGACGGACGAAAAGTGGTGGCAATAGCTCACCCTGGCATTAGCCAGGTGAGCTAAAAAGTTATTCGGAGACAAATATTAAGTCAGGTTTCATTCAAATTAACTTTACCTTCACATTTGCGCTGTCACGTCTTCCCCGTATAATATAATTTATTTCTTGAGTTGTCATACGGGGGTGATCTTCTGGATGATCATATACTATTTTAACCCAGGCAATCATACTAAGTAAATTAACAACCCCTACAATGTGTGAAGACATTAAACGTGTGGCATTATATTAAAACAAATGAAACGACAAAATTTTGAAATTATATTTATTTGATTTCTACAGATGACTGTTTCTTCAGTAAATGGTCATATTTTGAAAGAGTAAAGACGGCCGAGTTAAGACGAGCTCACGCGCACTCACCTTAACTCTGTAAATGACCAATTAGAATTGCTCAATTTCATGAATAAACAACAGCCTCTATTACGAAATATCACAAATGGTTTGCCGTCACAATGGAAAGTATTATTAACAGGGGCGTTGACGTTACTTTTGCATTAAAAATTTCGGGACTTTGAAAATCATATTTTGCGGAAGAAATAACATCTGATATTCGATCATAACCAAAGATGGGTAGTTCTTTCACTCATGTTAGAAGTTTCCGTCTTATTATCTTGTTCCGCTGTGCTGCACTCGAAACATAACGGAATTTCTTACGTTTACAAAAGAGATACTTTGACAAACACATAAACTTGACGATTGACCATTCTATATGAAATAAAGGGCATTTTGTTTTTGATATGGGCTTTGTCACTGCTAGTATCAAGCAAACAAGTAAGGGTACGCCGTGATAAAGTCCGTTTCAAAAACAAAATTGTCCTATATTTCTTTTATTTGTGAATCACAAAATGATAAATAGGTCTCTATAATAAATTGAAATTAGCTGAAACTGTTTTAGCATAGTTAATTCATTAATTCATAAGTTCAACGTATGACGCGTATAGGTACTACGCATAGCAACTCGCACGTGGCATCTTCACAGTTACCTGTTATTTTCTATATCGGGCAATGCAAATCAATGGTAATTCAGACAAAATAGCTATAATAAAGTTTGATTCAGATCTTATTGGTAAATTGTTCTCTTTCAGATTTTACGCATATTTCGGTTTATGGATTTCCAAATGTTTTGATTGGTTCTGCCTTGAAGAGATATAACTTTTCGAAATGCGCATAGGCAGAAATTAAATTCAAAGTAACTTCGGTATTTTTGTTTGTTTATTACCACTGGACCGATGCCACTGCTGGTGGAATGTTAGTCCCCAAAGGTATTCACCAACTCAGTAGCCAGAACTTCGGTGCTAGCCCAAAAACCGATTTTATTTGAAAACTTGCAATATCTAAATTTAAGAAATTTTTGGTAAACCTAAGGAGTATCTGCCTCCTGCATAGCTCTGTCCTTAGTTGATTTTGGCTTCCAGATAAGATCTTATTGGTAATTTGCTTTCTATCAGATTTTACACATATTTCGGTTTATTAATTTCCAAATGTTTTTATTTGACCTGCAGTGAATAGACATAAGTTGTCGAAATTACATTCGTGAATTGCTGGTTTTGTTTGATTACCGTTGAATGTTTTGCAAACAACAGAATCTTGGATAAGTTATAGCATCGACATTTTATTATTTTGCAAAAAATATTATAAAGGAACGAATAGTATATCGCAAACTGTGTACAATATAAATAGCAGAAAAGGAGACGTAAAAACTTCTCATGTCAACACGGTTTAGTATGCATCCGAATAAACAAGGAGATATCGAAATTATTAACAGTTCAGTGTACTTATTATGTTATCTATTTCAGTGACTTTTTAATGCAAATTAACACAAATATAGTGATTTGAATAAAAAAAAGCATCAAAAGGTCGGAGCTGTATTCTTGTTCTTAATTTATACTGTAGGTGAAAGGAAAAAAGATAGACTTCAATTGTAAATAAAATGAAATATTAAAATATATAAATAGAATTGTATACTAAAAATACATACCAAAAATATAGAATATAAAAGGCCAACCATTCTGGAATGGAATTGTACAAATTATTCCAGACAAAAGAAAAGTCAACACGCTTCCAAAGATTTGCCCTACAAAATTGAAGAAAAGTAAGGCTCAATTTTGATGTATTCAATGATACCTTTCTAGCTTGGCTTTCTCCTGACCACCACGTATCTGCTTGAACTAACAAATTTTATAGCTGGAGACACCTAGCAAGTTCTTACAGATTTCTTCTGATAATACACTGTATATATTTGAATTGTGTAAATGTCATATAATTTATAGACATCGATATCGGTTTGTTTTTTTTTCTCTAATTTCTAGCTATTTTCACAACCTCCTGAAGGATTGGTCATCGAAATGATAATCAACATGTGTGTAAATTTGATTTCCGTTGGCGATTGGTCAAACATGTAAATATCTCGTGTCAGTTTCTAGAAATAGTGCAACCGGATGTTGATGAAATTAACACCTGCATCATTGTCTTTTGAAATGATTTTTGCATCTTTATGACTAAGATAACTCAATTTATTGATAGTATGACATTTTTATCAAAATATCACGCTCAACATCCCTTTCAATGAATAGCGCAATTATATACATAGCACCGATCAACAAAATGGCGTGATATTTGAGTTTGGAGATTACGGAGTCAGAGAAACAATCTCTAACATTGTTTTCCGGTTTATTACGATACTTTCTCACATCTCGATATTAGGTAAATTTTCACATTTTAAAGTTCTCGGTAAACCTCGATTACAAAAATGTGAAAATCTAACTATCTCGATGTGAGAAATATACGTAATAAACTGGAAACAATGTTAGAGACTATATTTTTATGCTTGTATTGGTAACTCAGATAGTAATAGCTATTGCGTGTCAATTCATTTTATCATCTTATTCCACAAAATATTGAAAACATATTTTCTTGAAACACACAAGAACTGTCCAATGATATCACAGTAAAGCAACTGTCCAATGATATCACAGTAAAGTAACTGTCCAATGATATCACAGTAAAGCTGGTAGCGTCGTATGTACATTATAACAGGTTACCTCTCTTAAATTGAAATAAAATAAGCACATTTTATTGAAGGGTTGGGTCACCAGTCTTCAGAAACTAAAAATTCAACTTTTCAAGGGGGTTATTCTAGGCGACATAAATTTTGCGTTAGACTTATTTTTCAGTAGGCTGATCATAAAGACGCGTATTGCGTTCCTCCAAATTGTTCGTTCAATCTTATATTGAGGTTGAACTCCTACAATGTCATTTATATTTTATATACTGAACACGTACACAACATCAGATCTTTGACATTGTTTGAAGATTTATAACATTTTTATATTTCTATATTATTTTTAGTCTCCATGATTCGGATAAATTTTAAGTCATGACAAACGACAGAGATCATTTTTTCTTACCTTATTGTGATATCGGCTTGTTTATATTACAAGAAAACTGTCCATTTAGGGTTAGATGAAAAATGCAAATGAGATCATTTAAATGCATTGGATCTCAGAACCATGACAGTTACCTGATGTTGCCATAGCGATGATCTGTGAACGTTCATACAGAGGAGCCCATTTTGACAAAAGCTGCATAATACAAGGTGTAATTCCTCCCTAAAAACAAAAATCAATGCAGTAGTAAATAAGACAATGTTTGAGGTATATTTGAAATTATAGCCAGTACTATGGTGATGGCCCGAAAACCGATTTTATTTGGAAACTTGCAATATCTAAATTTTACATAGTTGTCTAAAACTAAGGAGCATCTCCCTCTCGCATAGCCCTTGTCTTATCTGATTTTTGTCTTTACTATTTAGATCCTATTTGTCATTTGTTCTCTATCAGTTTTTACACACATTTTGGTATATGAATTTCCAAATGTTTTGAGTTGTCGAAGCGCGCATGTCTAGAAACTAAATTAACATGCAGTAACTTTTTGTTACCATCGGGTCGATACCTCTCCAGCTGCTCGAAGTGTATTACCAGCTTATCGTGCAGTTGTTGTTGCTTGCTAAAAACTGGCCATTTGGGAAGTTAAAAAAGTTAAGAAATTATTTATAATCACTAATAAGTAGCCCTCTGTACTTATCTTATTTTGGTGTAAGACTAAGTGATTGATTGCACTCTATCAGTTCTGTCATATGTAATGAATTTTGATTTCCATAAATTTGATTTTTATTTACATTGAAGAATCATGACTATATGCAAAACTGGGTTCCCTTTGTTTTGTTTCATCATAGTGAATTGATGTGAATTCTGGTAGGTGCAATATATATTCAGATGATTACTGTGCATCTGCATATGCATGGACAACAGCTTCTAACACATAATTGATTTCAAAGTAATCATTTATTAGTTATCAGTGAGTAAAACACCACAGTTTGTCAAATGGTTAGAGATATGATAAGCTATATTTGACATATGTTCTTTACATCACTGTAGCCATCTGTGAATTGATTGACAGAAACGAAAACCGTAAAACATGCTTATTTGGATGAATACATACATTTCAAAATATAATGTAAGATCACATATATATCAGTTACAGAATGTTCGACAGATAGAAACTATCCTTTCATTCTGTAAGTAGTGCCATAAAACATTGAAAGTCTGAGGTTAAAGAAAGTGTTTTAGCGCAGTGGCTTGAAGGCATCTGTTGCTTTTGATTCAATCAAAACAAACAAATAAATCCTTTTTGAACGTTATTAAATGGTTAGTCAAAACATTCCCAGAGCTATTACTTTAGATTTCGTGTTAGATTTCGTGTTTCTTCGGTCTAATTGATTAGAAATTACAATTAATAGTTCTTCTATCTAATCAATCAGTAAGTAGAATTTATTAATCTGACTTAAAATATGATATAAATGAACTTACCGCTGACAAACCAACAATAACACGTAACACTATGACTATATATGGGCTTGTTATAGCAGCATATGGTATTCCTAACGATACTAAGGACATCGTTGTCATCATGATCATCAGAACTTTTTTACCACTATACTTCCCAGCAGCCCATCCACCGAATACACAGAAGACAGGAAAGCCGTAGAAAAACGCCGACAAGACTATTCCCTGGGTTTTGGTGTCCCAGTCTACATACCATTCCTATGAAATGATTAAGAGATTTAAATTATGGTTCCAGTTGATTTTTAACACATTTGTTGGCACGTACAAAATTTAGTTAAGGTTAACATTTTTGTTACAAATGATTACATTTCCACCTTTTTGAACTAACATTGATTTACACAGGACACAAATATATGTGGATACGTATCAGCACTGTAACCGGCATATCATAAATCATCATTCTTCCATCTTTCAACCATTCCTATTGAACTTGTACGGAGCAGTTTCAGTGACTTTTAGACCAAGATTTTTTTTTAAAAAATGAAGGGATATAGTAAATACAAACCCCTAGATGTTTTGTTTTTGGTCGTTTTAACCTGGATATGGGATGTTGTCTCCTTGACATTTACCCAATTTCCTTTCTTTTTCATAGATGTTGTCGGAAACGACAGCTATCCCCGTACTCCCTGTTTGACACAGAAAACAGTTGTTATACACCCTGGACATATTTTTTTCATTATTTTTTAAATCTACCTATTGATAGTCATTATTGTTACTAAAAGAATTGTAGGATATATGGTTGCTAAGTAGAATTCCAAAAATAAGTGGTCTTTGAGACTTTCAGGAAATTTACCAAGATTGGAATCAATATTTTTGAAATCCAGTTGATGAAAATGTTTTTCCTAAACTAAATAAACAATTTAAGTAGGGTTGCTAGGTAGAATTCCAAAAAATAAGTGGTCTTTGAGACTTTCAGGAAATTTACCAAAGTTGGAAACAATTTTTTTTTGAAATCCAATTTATGAAAATGTTAGTCCTAAACTACACAAACATTTTAAGTATGGTTGCTAGGTAGAATTCCAAAAAATAAGTAGTCTTTGAGACTTTCAGGAAATTTACCAAAATTGGAATCAAATATTTTTGAAATCCAATTTATGAAAATGTTCGTCCTAAGCTACACAAACATTTTAAGTATGGTGCTAGGTAGAATTGCAAAAAATTAGTGGTCTTTCAGACTTTCAGGAAATTTACCAAAATTGGAATCAAATATTTTTGAAATCCAATTGATGAAAATGTTCGTCCTAAACTACACAATTATTTTAAGTATGGTTGCTAGGTAGAATTCCAAAATAGTAGTGGTCTTTGAGACTTTCAGGAAATTTGCCAAAATTGGAATCAAATATTTTTGAAATCCAATTGATGAAAATGTTCGTCCTAAACTACAGGACTTTCAGGAAATTTACCAAAACTGGAACCGCCTTTCAGAATACTAAAGTATCAGAATTTTGTTTTTTACCAAACACTTGCCAGAATATAAGATAATATGCCAAAATAAAAAAAATATGTGTTTTTGACATTTTCAGGAAATTTACTAAAGTTGGAACCGGAACCAAAATTCCATAAGCTTATTGCAAATCTATAGACTATATGCAACAATTCTGCATAAAGATTTGATCCCTAAATCCAAAAATGTAAGAGGAGTTTACGTCACATGCCACATGTGTCTAATCCACATCTTTGGGTCTTTGATAAAATTGACATCATGGGGCCTCTTGGGGCCTCTTGTTTGCACAAAGACCAATATCAAAAATCCGAAAGCTTATTGCGCATCTACAGACTATATGCAACAATTCTATAACAAAATTAAATCCCTAAATCCATAAATGTAGGAGGAGTTTGTGCCACATGCCACATGTGTAAAAATTGACATCATGGGGCCTCTTGTTTGCACAAAGACCAATATCGAAAATCCGAAAGCTTATTGCGCATCTGCAGACTATATGCAACAATTCTACAACAAAATTAAATCCCTAAATCCAAAAATATAGGAGGAGTTTGAGTCACAAGAAAAGTGTGACGGACGGACGGACAGAGGGACGGACGGACGGACAGACGGAGGGTATAACATTATCCCCGAAATTTCTTCGAAAGTGCGGGGATAATGAGACAGTCTCAAGAAATACATGGTTAATCAAGCAATGAAACATCGTTTTTTTGCTCTTCTTCATCTTGAAAGCACCATGAGACTTTGAACAATAAGCCCTGATCATACCTTAAACTAAGTAATAAAACGATATTGAGTAAACGCTCATGAGACAAAGTTTGTACAAATACATATTAATGCAATAATGGTACAAGGCTTTATTATTTTTTTTTTCATCTTGAAGTAACCATTGTGCATTCAACAATAAACTTTTCTTATACCCTATATTAGGTTCAAGATATTCCCTAGTGGAATTCATTGCTAGATGTCGAGTGATGCCACTAGCGGATGCCGGATCGTCAACAAACATTAAATTAACTGGCAAAATGTTCTTACAATCGCTGTCATCCTTTGCCCGACAAAAAGACTAACAGAAGTCGATCAGAGCACTAATCAAGTCAAAAGTAAGAACACTTGCCATATATAAATCATGAGATGTGGGCACAATAAACAGGTGGTCAGAATAACTATTTGATATCACAAAAAATAATAATGCCAAAATTTAAAAGTATGATAGTGCATCCATTAAATAAATTCTGTCAAGAACATGTACACCATAACTGAGATGTATATAGAGCATACATATGTCGCTCGGGGAATCTTTTTACGGACTCCACACTGCAGAAGAGACGATCTCAAATCTGAAAAAAGCAATGAAGGGATAAGGAGTAAATGCACATGAGACAAAGTCTCTTCAAATATATGGTAAAACAAAGCAATGGAACAATGCTTAAGTTGTTGGGTAAGTATTTTTCCAACCTTATAAGAGACTCGTTCTGTACGTGTAAATGCACAAACAACATAATTTTTCCAACAGGGATTAACAAATTATATGTTTTGGAGTCTCAAAGGGATTGACGTTAAAACCTGATTGGTAAGTGGTATTTCAAAAGTTATCACTATATATCAAAAACAGTTATCGCTACTGTAGCTCAATGAAAACTCCAAGGAAGTTTGATAGTCATGCAACAAGTTTTTACTGCATTTGGAAATTTCAGACTTATAATCGTTGAAATGGAAACAATACAAAATAAACGAGGGACATGGCATGCTTATCGTTCGGAGCACCTAGCGTCCAATCTGGTTTTTTTATACGCGGTTTGGTTTTTTATTTTGATAGTGTATTGATGTAACAAAAATGATAACAGGAAACATCTGCAACGACTGAAAAGTACAATTACATGCTACGATCTGAACTACGAGGGAACTACACAGAAAAAAACACAAAGAAGACAAAAGACGAATGTTAACAACAGAAACTCGTAACAGGCGTACTTAGTACCGGCAATGGCAAAAACCAGCGGTTGGGAAAACCAATTTATGGTTACCCAACCCCCTCTTTATCTGTCCCGTTTTCCTATAGTATAATAAACATACGAATAAAGCCCAATACGGGTATGATGTCTCATTTCTTTTTTATTCTGTATTCTTGATCTTTTACTCGCTGTTAAGTTGACACGGGACATTACCGCAATGAAGGGGTAGTTTTGCGTGCCATAAAACCGATTTAACCCACCATTTCTTTTGAAATACCTGTACCAAATCAGGATCAATGCGGTCGACAATTGTTCGGGTGGTGTTCACCTGATTTGACTTTTCGTCTCATGGAAAGTTTGGGGATAATGTTATACCCTCCGTCTGTCCGTCCATCACACTTTCTTATGACTAAAACTCCTTCTACATTTTGGATTTAGGGATTTAATTTTTATGCAAAATAGTTGCATATAGTCTGTAGATGCGCAATAAGCTTTCGGATTTTTTATATTGCCCTTGGTGCAAACAAGAGGCCCCAAGATGTTAATTTTTACACATGTGGCATGTCACACAAACTCCTCCTACATTTATGGATTTAATTTTGTTGTAGAATTGTTGCTTATAGTCTGTAGATACACAATAAGCTTTTCGGATTTTTGATATTCATCTTGGTGCAAACAAGAGGTCCCAAAATGTTGATTTTGACAAAGACCCAAAGATGTGGATTTTGACACATGTGGCATGTGACACAAACTCCTCCTACATTTTTTGGTTTGGAGATAAAATCTTTCTGCAAAATAGTTTCATATAGTCTGTAGATTTGCAATAAGCTTTCAAAATTATGATTCCGGTTCCAGCTTTGGTAAATTTCCTGAAAATGTCAAAGACTCAAATTTTTTTAAATTTGAGCATATAATTATGTATATTAGCAATATTTTTCAATGAGATCTTGAATAATTAGAATTCTGAAATGCGATTCCAAGTTTGGTATATTTCCTGAAAGTCTCAAAGACAACCTATTTTTTGGAATTCTACCTAGCAACCATACTAAAACAATTTGTTTAGTTTAGGACAAACATTTGAACTAAATGGATTTCAAAATATTTCATTCCAAGTTTGGTAAATTTCCTGAAAGTCTCAAAGACCACTTACTTTTTGGAATTCTACATAGCAACTTCTTCTTCAATTGATTTGGTAGGCGACTTACTATAAAAGTAATTGCGCCTTTGCACGTTATGTATCAGTGAATATTCTCACTATTGTCAAAAAATGTTTTGTTTTTGTTTTACAGTGAACAAGTTGTATGGCGAGTTTATTATATACACTTTTTAGAAATCGAATGTTTGATCAAGTTAAACTGTTCAATCATTTTTAGGACAGTCATTAAATATATCTTTCGTGTTCGTAAGTGCAGATTAGTTGTTTACAGTAATACATACATATTTATCCTACATAAAATTATGTTAAACAGCTTTAAAATTCTGTTTTAAAAATGAACAGATTTTGGATTGCGTAAAAAAGGTCCCCTTTACTATACAGCTCCTAGCACAAGATCCTATTATAGCCCCATATTTTGAAATATTATATCCAACTTCAATAGTAGAAGTATTGAAACTGTAGTTTCTGTGTATTAGTAGGGCGAGGAAGGTTATCTTCCCCGCGCTCCCACTACCAGACAGCTGATAAGTGCAAGCATGGGTTGGATATAATACTATTTTTTTTCCATTGCTATGTTTATTTAGGTACATAATTCAAGTCCCTAATTAGGATCATAGTGCGAGGTCCGAAGAACTAAGACAAGTACTCCCCTTTCGCCAAGAGAATAATATTACAAAAGAATGTTTTAATTTATTTTAGTACTGGCCTGCTTCTCCAATGCGTCAACTGAGTAAATATATACCAAAATTAAAGAAGTTATACTGATATCAGTGATCACTACAAGGATACCCGCTGTACTTGCAGGGATCACTCCTGTCAAAACCTAGTGTATGTAAGATGGGAAGAAAAAGTACTGAAAAAATGAGATACCAGTATTTGAAACAATCATTGTAGTTATTTATTGGGGGTACACTTCCTATCAGCAAAACATCAGTATAAGTCAAAAATTAGGGAATACTATAATGTCTGGCTGACAATAAAAATGTACGCCTTTTAGGTTCGACCCATCAGAGAAGCAAGTTATAAGTACAGGTCCTAGTTCAGGGAAAATAGTATAGACAGGACTGGTAACAGTACCAATTGTCCTGTAGCTGTGAATAGACTTAAATAGCTTTCATAATAAAAGCTTCTGTGAGTAATGTGACGATTTGTGTATTTCTGTGTTTAACATATGACATGGTTTTTCACCCATATTCAGCGACTGCCTGAAGGCATGATGAGCATGAATTAGTTTTACATCGTGTTTCCGGACAACTCGTATGTGCTTTAAGGTTTCGTTGATACTGTGTTGACTGAACTTGTATGAAATAATGTTTGGATACAAAGTCTGGAACATTTGTGATGTGGTATTAATTCAAAATGGGATTCATTATTATAATATACATAGCAACTATACTTAAAAAGCTTCCTTAATTTAGGACAAAAACACTTTCATCAATTGGATTTCAAATTGTTTTGATTCCAACTGTTTGGAATTCTACCTAGCAACCATACTAAAATCATTTGTTTAGTTTAGTACAAACATTTTAACTAAATGGATTTCAAAAATATTTGATTCCAATTTTGGTAAATTTCCTCAAAGTCTCAAAGATCACTTATTTTTTGGAATTCTACATAGCAACCATACTTAAATAGTTTGTTTAGTTTAGGACAAACATTTTAATTAATTTAACTTCAAAAATATTTGATTCCAATCATGGTAAATTTCCTGAAAGTCTCAAAGACCACTTATTTTTTTGGAATTCCACATAGCAACCATACTTAAAGAGCTTCTTTAATTTAGGACAAACACTTTCATCAATTGCTTTTCAAACATATTTGATTTAAGTTTTGGTATATTTCCTGAAGTCTCAAAGACCACTTATTTTTAGCTCACCTGACCCAAAGGGTCAGTGTGAGCTATTGCCATCACTTGGCGTCCGTCGTCCGTCCGTCGTCCGTCCGTCCGTTAACTTTTCACATATTCATCTTCTCCTCTGAAACCACAGAAGCAAATTCAACCAAACTTTACAGGAATGATGTATGGAAGGTCCTTTACAAAGATTGCTCATAATGCGCATATGCAGAAAGCAAATTCACAGTAACTTTGGTATTTAGTTATTCGTTCCGATCCGACACAAAACATAGCCGCCAGCGCGGAACTTTGGTTTAACATTGGACCCTATGGGAAAAATCACATTTTCATCTTCTGCTCTGAAACCACTGAAGCAAATTCAACCAAACTTTACAGGAAAGATGTACTAAAGGTCCTTAGCAACGATTGCTGATTTCGTTCCGATCCGACAAAAAACATGGCCGCCAGCACGGAACATGGTTTAACATTGGACCCTATGGGAAAATCACATTTTCATCTTCTCCTCTGAAACAGCTGAAGCAAATTCAACCAAACTTTACAGGAATGATGTATGGAAGGTCCTTTACAATGATTGATCATTTTGTTCCGATCCGACAAAAAACATGGCCGCCAGCGCAGAACTTAGGTTTAACATTGGACCCTATGGAAAAATACACATTTTCTTCTTCTCTTCTGAAACCGCTGAAGCAAATTCAACCGAACTACAGGAATGATGTACTAAAGGTCCTTAACAAAGATTGTTCATTTAGTTCGAATCCGATAAAAAAACATGGCCGCCAGCACGGAACATAGTTTAACATTGGCCCTATGGGAAATTCACATTTTCATCTTCTCCTAGAAACAACTGCAACAAATTCAACCATACTTTACAGGAATGATGTATGTAAGGTCCTTTACAAAGATTGCTCATTTCGTTCCGATCCGATAAAAAACATGGACGCCAGCGCGGAACTTAGGTTTTACAATGGACCCTATGGGAGAATTCACATTTTTAGCTCACCTGACCCAAGGGTCAGTGTGAGCTATTGCTCTCACTTGGCGTCCGTCGTCCGTCCGTTCGTCGTCCGTCCGTCCGTTAAACTTTTCACTTATTCATCTTCTCCTCTGAAACCACTGAAGCAAATTCAACCAAACTTTACAGGAATGATGTATGGAAGGTCCTTTACAAAACTTGCTCATTTCGTTCCAATCCGATAAAACACATGGCCGCCAGCACGGAACATAGTTTAACATTGGACCCTATGGGAAAATTCACATTTTCTTCTTCTGCTCTGAAACCGCTGAAGCAAATTCAACCAACCTTTACAGGAATGATGAACTAAAGGTCCTTAACAAAGATTGCTCATTTCGTTCCAATCCCAGAAAGAACATGGCCGCAAGCACGGAAGATAGTTTAAGATTAGCCCTATGAGAAATTCACATTTCATCTTCTGCTCTGAAACTACGAAGGCAAATTCAACCAAACTGTACAGGAATGATGTATGGAAGGTCCTTTACGAAGTTTGCTCATTTCGTTCCAATCCTATAAAAAACATGGCCGCCAGCGCAGAACTTAGGATTAACCTATGGGAAAATTCACATTTTCTTCTTCTCCTCTGAAACCACTAAAGCAAATGTAACCAAACTTTGTTGAAATGCACATATGCAGAAAGTATATTCACATTACTGTATGTACTAAAGGTCCTTAACAAAGATTGCTCATTTCGTTCCCATACGATGAAAAACATGGCTGCCAGCACGGAACATAGTTTTACATTGGCCCTATGGGAAATTCACATTTTCATCTTCTCCTCTGAGACCACTGAAGCGAATTCAACCAAACTTTACAGGAATGATGTATGGAAGGTCCTTTACAAAGATTGCTCATTTCGTTCCGATCCGATAAAAAACATGGCCGCCAGCGCAGAACTTAGGTTTAACATTGGACCCTATAGGAAAATTCACATTTTCTTCTGCTCTGAAACTGCTGAAGCAAATTCAACCAAACTTTACAAGAATGATGAACTGAAGGTCCTTAACAAAGTTGCTCATTTTGTTTCGATCCAAGAAAAACATGGCTGCCAGCACGGAACATAGTTTATTTTGGCCCTATGGGAAAATCACATAAAAACATGGCCGCCATGCAGAACATCGAAAACCCTGCTTCAGCATTTTGTCAGGTGAGTGATACAGGCTCAGTGTCTGAGCCTCTAGTTTGGAATTCTACATAGCAACCATACTTAAATAGTTTGCTTAGTTTAGGACAAAAATTTTAATCAATTTGATTTCAAAGGTATTTGATTCCAATCTTGGTAAATTTCCTGAAAGTCTCAAAGTCCACTTACTTTTTGGAATTCTTTCTAGCAACCATAATTGAAGAGCTTCTTTAAAAATTCAAAAATACTTAAAGAGCTTCTTTAATTTAGGACAAACACTTTCATCAATTTCATTTCAAAACTTTTTGATTCCAATTTGGGTATATTTCCTGAAAGTCTCAAAGACCACTTATTGTATAAATTCTACCTAACAACCATATATCCTTAATAGTAGAGCGGTGAGTATTAGACAAGTCGCTAAGTTTAAAAGTTTAAATGACCCAAAAGCCTCATGAAATTTTATTTGCTCATATGAAAGGTTGAGGTTATGTCGTAAACATTTAAAACTGGTCCAAACTGTTCGAAATTTGGGGTCAAAAGTGTCACCTTGTAGAACTCAAATTTGGACCAAGTCAAAGAAAATGAATCGAAATCGTTCAAAATTTAACAAAAAGTCATTCAAAACATTGTAATGCTTTAATAAAGATTACTTTGTAAAATTCAATGACCAAATATAATTATTTGGAAGCAAAAATGGAGTCATGTGCATCGTTTTTAGAATAATTGCCAAAACAGTTATTTTGAAGTATGTAGTAATTTTTCAAGAAATTTTGTTGTTTTTGGGCTAAGCATGTAATCAAAACAATAATAAAAGCACTTTTATAATAACGTAAATGTTTTATGTCGCATTAGCTATCAAAATAAATATCAATGTCGGCTGAAAATCCGGAGATTGTCATTTGCTATTTTTTTCAAAATTATTGCCACATGGATAGTTTTGTTGCAAATGCATTCTAAGTTGTCAAACCCCTATTTTTAAAGAAGAAATGTTATTATGCCATCATATGACAATAGAGAAAACTTTTCATACTTGAAAGTGCAAGGGAGATAAATTAATGATAAATGGTAAAATCGAATACAATTAGATAAAAAATTTAAAGTCGAAAAAAAGCATTTTTAAGGACATACAAGACATAATTTGCTCTCAAAATATGAAAACAAATCAAACTTCACAGGTAAAACAACAAATACTTTTAAATGAAACAATAAATACTTAAACATAAAGATATTGTGAAAGTTATAAAAGTGAAAATCTGACTGAGAAAATTTTATGAAGATCAAGCTTGTTGTTTCTGAAAAGTAGCCTAGAAATGTAAACGTTAAACTGAGTTGCTACTGGACGACAAACGAACGAACAGATTGAAAAACTATAGGCCACAAAGTCTGTGTTGTGGAGTAAAAAAATGGAAAAGTTAATTAAAAACAGATGACAAATAAAAGGTAAAATATCTAAAAGGTAAAATCTAAAACAACATGTGAAATGTAAACCACATGCAACCATGAAACGCCCAGAATGTTAAAAAGAGATTCAGATATTACTGAGACGTACAGGTAAAGATCAGACACTTGCCTAGCTTACACTCTTAAGATTATTATTCCAATGAGACACTTGCATATTTGCATCCCAAATGTGGTCAATCATTGGTTTCAGAACCAGAGCAAACGGTTTTTGTATTGCTACAGGACGCACTTCCTTGACATTAGTCTGAACAATACGGTCCTGCTCTTTTCACGCGCATGCGGATAAATATGCTCGATATTCTTACATGAGCAAATCATGTCTTGGAGAAAGTCGGACGCAGTTTGTCATTTGAATAGCACATGCTGTAATTTGTTGTCCTCAAAATTCCAATCTTTGTCAATAGTTCTCCGTTGTTTGTCTTAGCTAAAATGACAACGCACAGGCCCTGCTTTGCCACATAACTCGGAAGATATGGTTTCTAAAAGATGCTTTGCATAGAGACAGTTTTACAAGACTTTTGCTTTTACTTGTAGCAATTTGAAGTTTTTACTGGTTTAGAATGTTGTGCAACTTCCTGAATCTGCCCCCTGTGTCATACAATGACGAAAATACCTTCCTTGAAGCATCAATGACACTGTCAATGTCATCTTCTGATAGAGAAACGATTTGACTGACTTTTGACGAGCTTAAATAGGGACTTCTTTCCTATTTAAAAAATGCACAAGTGGAGTCACTTCCCGTAAGTGCATGTGAAAATAGAGGAGATTTTGACACCGATGGCCCGATGTCATTCACAATGACGGTGTGTTAGGAAATAAATCGACGATTTTCTTTCATATTCCCAACCGATCCATTCTGAATCCACATTGATGTTGTGCTTTTTAGCTGAGGATAAAAATGGATCACTAAAATAAGTGCCTCTGTATCATCTTTATTCCTTAGCTTTTACCTTTTAAATGTCGTCTCTATTTTTAAGGTTTTACCTTTTAGATATTATAAAACCTTTAACATTTAAATTCGCGATTCCACTGTATAGCTCATATGCCGAGCATTACATTAATGTCAGTCAGATTTTTACCTTAAACAATTTTAGACGTTCACAATATCATTATATTTAAAATATTGTTTCATTTCATTGCGTATTTCAAAAGTATTTGGTGATTAACCTGTTAAATTTTGATTTGTCTTCATATTTTGTAAATTGTGTCTTTTCTGTCCTTTAAGGTGCTATTTCCAACTCAGAAATTATCATCTATATATGTTCAATTTTACAATCTTACATTAATTTATCTCCCTTGTACTTTCGATATCTAAGTATGAAAAGTTTTCTCTATTGTCATTTGATGACATTATAACATTTCTTCTTGAAAAAATGGTATTTGACAACTTAAAATGAATTTGTAACAAAACTAGCTACTTTGCAATAAATTTGAAAAAAATATATAGCAAATGACAGTCTTTGCAGCGATATTTGAAATTATTTTTGATAGCTTATGCAACAAAAAACATGAACGAATTCATGGCACTGATTTCATAATTGTTTTGATCATAAGCAAATGAGACAAAATCTGCTTAGCCCAAAAACAACAATTTTTTTAAAAAATTACTACACACTTTAAAATATCTTTTTTTATCATTATTCTAAAAACGATGCACATGACGCCATTTTTTGTTACCAAATGCCTATATCTAGTCATTGAATTTTAGGAAGTAATCTTTATTTCAAAGTATTACAAAGTTTTCAACGACTTTTTATTAAATTTTGAACGATTTTGATTCATTTACTTTGACTTGTTTAAATTGGAGTTTCACAAGGTGCCGCTTTTGACCCCTAATTTCGTACAGTTTGGACCAGTTTTCAATGTTTACGATACAACCTCCTATTAGCTAACGAGTCAACCTTTCATATGAGCAAATAGAATTCCATGAGGCTTTTAGGTCGTTTAAAATTTAAATTTATAAAATGACGCCTTCGCCGCTTGCCTATAAATTCTTTCTGTAAAAATAACTACTATCAATAGTTTTTTTTAAACTGGGAAAAATTTTGCAGGGAGTGCGGGGATAGCTGTCGTTCCGAGAACCTCTAGTTTTTGTTATTAACACCATTGATGAATAATTAATAAAATATCGAAGTAAGTGTACATTTAGTTTCTCAATAGGACATTTAGACAACAACTTTTCTCTTAAGTTAATAAACATCAAAACAGCTTTGGTCAATTTGTTCCTTTGGTATTGTAATGTCGTTGTTCTTGTCGATTATAAAAAAATATATTGAACCAAGATTATAAAAGAATGTCCCTGTTCAATTCATTTTAATAGCCAGTCTGATATGGGTTGTACTTGATTGCTTTGCAAACCAAACTATATCACTCATTTTTTTAGAATGTGTTGCCGAATGTTAGCTGTAGGAGTAACACGATTATAATGAGAATCCATGCCAAAATTGATTTGGAAAGGATCATTTTAATGCCAAAAAATTTTATATATAAGTATTTGTTTGGGAGACAATATTATATTCATGGCTACACTAATATTGCGCTATAAAGATATACAAGTATACTTACAGCATCACCATCATCATGTGATGTTAATGAAACATTTGATTGGTTACGACTTATCACGTGATTGATGTTCATTGCTTTTACCATGCAGACGATAGCGAGGCTCATACTTGACCTCAGTGTTTGGCTAAGTGTTATGACTAAGAACGATATAAATGTAACACTCCAACGCCTTGATGTATACATTTCCACCAGCGATGGTCTACGCATTGCATCTGCTGAAGAAATGTCGATTGGTTTGATTGAAATGCTGGAGGAGGACCCCGATCGTCTTCTAACAAAGATGTCATTGCCTGCTCTTCCATTAATATATGGGGCACCATTTGAGACGGTGACATTCGGATTGGAATCTGAAAAAAATAAGTAAAATGTTACACAGAAAACTTGAACTTGAGAGATTTTTAGAGAGAGTATTGATATCCCAGATCAAAATTGTATGGAAAAAAGCAAGGTTACAATCAAATGGTACAATACAAATTACTCATACTCATACTGTAACTGATGACAATAATTAAAAATACCCACCCCCTTTTTAATCATTTAATCATTCATCGTCATAATTAAAGTAGTGTTAATAGTAAGTGGTTTGTTTCCACTGATTTATTTACTTTTTTACTTTTTAGGGCAATTTGGGGCTTTCTATATGTTGTGAGGTTCCTCGCTATGTTAAGACCGTACGGTGACCCCTAGATGCCTAGTTTTGGACCTTTTTAAGCTGGAGATGAGATTTTGTCTCCTCGACATTTTCTCCATTTACAAATACAGTGAAAATGACGTGATAAAAATTCTTGAATTTTTGATCGACAACATTTTTGTTGAATGTGGAGGCCGTGTTTTTCAACAGACAATTGTGCGCCACTTTTAGCTGACCTTTTCCTTTTTTCGTATGAAGCAAAGCTTTTATAAGGGCTGATACAACAGAAACAAAAACAACTAGCCCAGACTTTTAATTTCAACTTCAGATATATAGACGGTGTACTTTCTCTTAATAACCCAAGATTTAAAGAATATTTACATCGTATCTACCCCAGTGAACTTGAAATTAAAGAGACAACCGATACACCAAACTCTGCTTCATACCTTGACCTTTTGTTATACATTGACGAACAGGGACGTCTGAAATCTAGATCATATGACAAATGTGATGATTTTGACTTTCCAATTGTGAACTTTCCCTTTCTCTGCAGCAATATACCTACATCCCCAGCATATTGAGTATATATTTCACAATTAATTCATTACTGTAGAGCGTGCAGTACAAACAGTGACTTTGTGGAAAGAGCAAAAGCACTGTCACAAAAACTGCAGAGTCAGGGATGTTCAGCCGTTGTTACTTTCGTCCCTTCAGAAATTCTATGGCCGTCACCACGACATCATAGATAGATATGAAATGTCAGTGACACAAATAAAAACTGACATTTTCAGCTAGATTCACGTCTTCCCGGATTTTACATTACCAGTTTTGACTTTACCCTGGATTGACCCACTGACAGTGTGACGGGTGCTGTATACAGAGCAGGACATGCTTACCCTTCAGGAGCACCTGATGTCACTCTTGTTTATTGAGAGTTCGCACTGTTAGTGCTTTAGTTTTTTTGTGTTGTTTATGTAATGTTCGTGTGTTTTGTGGGCATGTGGTGTCTTTGGTCTTCCGTCTTCTGGTGTTCTTGCCTTTGCCTTGTCTCTGGACTTCGATTTGTGTAATCTTGTGCTTTGTTCCTTCGGTATTCTACTGCCGTTGTTTTTTAACTTCGTTTTTCATATTGATATAAAATCAAATTTAATGGTTTGTACTTAAATATTCCTGTCAATTCATAATTAAAACAGGAAATATGAATTTCTTCGTTTCTTAGCGTGTTAACCCAGTTGATTAAAAATACGTATTAATTTTAATCCACACTTTGGTTAAATGTCCGCGTGAAGTTTCCCGCAACGTTTCATTTCATTCATAAAGTCTATTGTGACGTCACCGTTACTAGACTTTGAGATAGCGCTACCAATGTTGACAAAACCGTGTTGAACCATTGAATCTGCACCAGAAACACAGTAAAAGTCATTTGAGAAACAATATATCCTTTCGTTTGCTCGTGGATTACGATATTTCTCCATTCTCGATAGTTAAATTTCTGATTTGTTGAAAATCATAAATTTAACTATCTCGAACTGGAGAAATATCGTAATCCACTTGATCCGGAAGGATATACTATATGTACATGCGACAAAATACCAACAAACACATGGTAAAAAATAAACAAATGGAACAGCGTTTCTGTTAATTTCTGTTAATCTAGATCACGAAGTCCCATTGGGGCTCAACCACAACATATACTTCTTATACCTCACTGTAAGTTCAAGACAGTCCCCAGCACCGACATCGGCGGGATTTACTTCTCAGATGTTTAATAATGACACATCCATATTTGTCTAAATACCTATTTCTCACAGGACTCAGGTTTTTTTACCTTTATTATCGAAGGAAAATGGAAAAACTGCACCTTTGCCGTTTATATACATGTACCTATTCGAAAGTGTTCTGATAGGTGCTTTTAATGAGAGGAATTAACAAATTTTCTGTTAATGTTTGGGCATTTTTAGCTGGTTGTTAAATGTTTTGGGTGAAATGAAAAAAGTTGTGAATTGTTTTGGACCATTCAGTGTTTTCTGTGCTGTGACATTTTTACTTCGTGTTAACAGTTAACGGAAATAGAAAGCACTCTTTGCTGTTTATCATAAAAATTCTACTATTGATGGACTGTTAATACCCCCGTTTCCATTAAAAGAACGACACTTTTAATCCAATATACAACACAACACGTTGGTATAACACTGTTATACTAATAATATTATTCGTTTTCGAGAATTACACAGAAACCATAGCAGATTGTGGAGGAAATGCATGCGTTGGGGAGAGCTACCGATGTCTCAAAATATAAATAGTAAAGACATGGAGAAACTATTTACATGAGTTCTTTAATTTGAAGTCACCATGAGACCTTTAAGAATGTGGTTTGCTCGTACCTCATACCTTACAAAGGTCTGAGAGGTATTCATTACTAAATGTCAAGCAACGCTACATCCATGGCATTATGTTGAAAATCATAAATTTAACTATCTCGAACTGGAGAAATATCGTAATCCACTTGATCCGGAAGGATATACTATATGTACATGCGACAAAATACCAACAAACACATGGTAAAAAATAAACAAATNTTGACCTTTTGTTATACATTGACGAACATGGACGTCTGAAATCTAGATTATATGACAAACGTGATGATTTTGACTTTCCAATTGTGAACTTTCCCTTTCTCTGCAGCAATATACCTACATCCCTAGCATATTGAGTATATATTTCACAATTAATTCATTACTGTAGAGCGTGCAGTACATACAGTGACTTTGTGGAAAGAGCAAAAGCACTGTCAAAAAAACTGCTGAGTCAGGGATATGTTCAGCCGTTGTTACTTTCGTCCCTTCAGAAATTCTATGGCCGTCACCACGACATCATAGATAGATATGAAATGTCAGTGACACAAATAAAAACTGACATTTTCAGCTAGATTCACGTCTTCCCGGATTTTACATTACCGGTCTTGACTTTACCCTGGATTGTCCCACTGACAGTGTGACGGGCGCTGTATACAGAGCAGGACATGCTTACCCTTCAGGAGCACCTGATGTCACTCTTGTTTATTGAGAGTTCGCACTGTTAGTGCTTTAGTTTTTTGTGTTGTATATGTAATGTTCGTGTGTTTTGTGGGCATATGGTGTCTTTGGTCTTACGTCTTCTGGTGTTCTTGCCTTTGCCTTGTCTCTGGACTTCGATTTGTGTAATCTTGTGCTTTGTTCCTTCGGTATTTTACTGCCGTTGTTTTTTAACTTCGTTTTTCATATTGATATAAAATCAAATTTAATGGTTTGTACTTAAATATTCCTGTCAATTCATAATTAAAACAGGAAATATGAATTTCTCCATTTCTTAGCGTGTTAACCCAGTTGATTAAAAATACGTATTAATTTTAATCCACACTTTGGTTAAATGACCGCGTGAAGTTTCCCGCAACGTTTCATTTCATTCATAAAGTCTATTGTGACGTCACCGTTACTAGACTTTGAGATAGCGCGACCAATGTTGACAAAACCGTGTTGAACCATTGAATCTGCACCAGAAACACAGTAAAAGTCATTTGAGAAACAATATATCCTTCCGTTTGCTCGTGGATTACGATATTTCTCCATTCTCGATAGTTAAAATTCTAATTTGTTGAAAATCATAAATTTAACTATCTCGAACTGGAGAAATATCGTAATCCACTTGATCCGGAAGTATATACTATATGTACATGCGACAAAATACCAACAAACACATGGTAAAAATAAACAAATGGAACAGCGTTTCTGTGAATCTATATCACGAAGTCCCATTGGGGCTTCAACCATAACATATACTTCTTATACCTCACTGTAATTTCAAGACAGTCCCCAGCACCGACATCGGCGGGATTTTCTTCTCAGATGTTTAACAATGACACATCCATATTTGTCTAAATACCTATTTCTCACAGGACTCAGGTTTTTTTTACCTTTATTATCGAAGGAAAATGGAAAACTGCACCTTTGCCGTTTATATACATGTACCTATCCGAAAGTGTTCTGATAGGTGCTATTAATTAATGAGAGGAAGTAACAAATTTTCTGTTAATGTTTGGGCATTTTTAGCTGGTTGTTAAATGTTTTGGGTGAAATGAAAAAAGTTGTGAATTGTTTTGGACCATTCAGTGTTTCCTGTGCTGTGATATTTTTACTTCGTGTTAACAGTTAGCACTCTTTGCTGTTTATCATAATAATTCTACTATTGATGGACTGTTAATACCCCCGTTTCCATTAAAAGAACGACACTTTTAATCCAATATACAACACAACACGTTGGTATAACACTGTTATACTAATAATATTATTCGTTTTCAAGAATTACACAGAAACCATAGCAGGTTGTGGAGGAAATGCATGCGTTGGGGAGAGCTACCGATGTCTCAAAATATAAATAGTAAAGACATGGAGAAACTATTTACATGAGATCTTTAATTTGAAGTCACCATGAGACCTTTAAGAATGTGGTTTGCTCGTATCTCATACCTTACAAAGGTCTGAGAGGTATTCATTACTAGATGTCAAGCAACGCTACATCCATGGCATTATGT
>MJUU01022928.1:62394-82070 GCA_002080025.1 Modiolus philippinarum
AACAGATTTTTTCGAAATACAGTTTGTTTCAAAAACAGGATTCTGGGTGCGCAATGGAAAACATTGTAAACAAATTATATTTACTTTCTAGAAAAAGTATTTAAAAAATCGAAGAGTTTACAAACATTTAGTCCAACAAACAATACTTAGTCAAACTTTTACAACAGGGTTATAGATTTCATATATTACCGGTATTAAAAACATTTAAGATGTTTTAAAAGTACCGGTACCAAGTCCGGCTATCCCGATCGTTATTTATGTTTGTCTCTTGTTTTCATTATTGTTTTTCTAGGGCAGTTCGCTTGTGAATTGTGGCATGTGATTGTAGTTCCCGGCCAGTGTAGGTGGTTACTGTTATCCTGTTTTTGTAATAATAAGCAAATATTACATCAACAAGAAAAAAGAGATTTCGCTAACGCTTTCCTTTAAAGTACATGTATTTACTTGATATTTCGTTGTTTTACAGTTATTTAGCTTGGTTTCCAGAGACTTCTTCACAAAGCAGAGCGGGAATAAATTTTCTCTTCGTCCATTATCCAGTTATCGAAAATAGAAGGCGTCCTTGGTCAATTAACTTTCATTGGTCAGCAGTATTGACCAGCGGCTTCAAAATGATGCATTTAATTGCAAAAAAATGTGAACTGAGGTTTAATGATTTATATTATATGTCTCCTTGACTTGTGGCTCGGCATTTAATTTTGTCTTTCGGAAAACAAACAAAGTCAGTAATATACCCAAGGAACAAGGGATGCGGTCATTAAAAAAATCAAAGTCCAGACACATAGCAAAAACCAGAACGTAGAAACACAAAGGCACAACTACATGAGACAACCATAAGTTATTGAAATAAAAAGACGACATCCAAACTAATTGCTGAAATATTGATTAAAACAGAGACTTATTACTACGAAAGCCGAGAAGGGACATCGTTTTGAGGAATTCGGAATTCAGAATACGGAATTCGGATTGCAGAATGCAGAATTCAGAATCCGTTACTGTTAACCAGCTGGTGTAGTTAAATATCAACGTTTACAAAAATCGTGTGTGGAATTTGCTTTATATCTCTTAGTGGCGAGACAAAATGGCTGCCAGATCAACGGAAAATATTCTATTTCAACATTTGCTTTAGATGTTTAGTATTGAAAGACTGAAACAAGCATTCTAAATATCTACAAGGCAAAGTACACGAGAAACCTTCCACCCTAAGCACCATTACTGATTATATAAACTATAATCAATCAAAGATAATATTTTATTTTCTATTTCATAAATCTTTCGTTCTGATAAATTCATGTTATTTTTGGTGTCCTAGCATTTTATTATATGTGACAGAAGATCATTGCAATTTGTTGGATACCGTCGGAAGGGGTGGCAGACGGGCATCAGACAAATGAATATACACACGGCCGATGTTATCACATATTACACTAATAGAAAAAAAGAAGGGAAACGGGGAATGTGTCACAGAGACAACGACCCAAAGGGGAGTAATCACAACTCAAAGCCACAATAAGATCTTCAATCAACGGTGCGGAAACCCAACACCCAACAGAAGGTCGGAGTCGGCCCCCTAAATAAAGAGTAATCAAGTTCAGCGAAATAAAAACCATCCTAGACTCCTTCAGACATAAAGTAAACTAAGTGGAAAACAGACAAGACACTAAGAACACTTTGTGCGTTTCAGTTTATGGTTTTGTCATCTTGTCATGAAAGGCGTCTGTTCTACAATGTCAGGACATAGAAGAGCATTCTTACAGTTACAAACAATAATAAGAGGAATATTTAATTCGTTGTTTTACACCCGTCAAACACACTATACGAGACACATGTAATTGATTGATTGATTGACTGATATTGTTTAACGTCTACTTAGCAATATTTTAGCTATATCAAGACGAGAACAAGTTGTTAATAAATAATCACTTTGGGGTTTGGAAAGGGTCATGGGATGGGAAATTCTGACTGTCACTGGAAAAGTAGGGTGAAATCCAGTGGCGGATTTAGGGGGGGGGGCCCGGGTGGGCCCGGGCCCCCCCTTAGGTCGGAAAATATTTAAAATTCCTAGGGGTTTTTAAAAAAATTGGGTTCCGGGCCCCCCCTTTTGAAAAAAATATTGGTCGGGCCCCCCCTTAGCAGAAAGTCTGGATCCGCCACTGAAATCGAAAGGGGCGGGGATTTAGCCTTGTAGGCAATCACCTACGACAACCCAAAAAAAAGCTTGCTAGAAGGGTTCTTTAACGTGTAGGAAGCGTGGCATTTCTTCACGTGGACCTGAGTTTACATCCCATTCGAAAGATGGGTTGTGTATTTATTCATCCCGTACAACTGTAACAGTGGTTTCATTCCGGCAGTGTATTCCTTTCTTTTGGATAAAATGCACTAGGGTAGAATATCCACAACATCTAATCACAATGGAGCACTGACCGTGACGGAATAAACATCAAGGTAGAAATACAAAAGGTTGTTAATATACTCGGAAATTCTGCACGCCGGAAAGAATGTTCGCTTACACAACCACGGACATCCAGTTTTGGAGGGTTTGTACCCCGCAGCTGGAACACATGTGATTGAGAACTTTAATTTCCATTTGATGTTGAATTTTGTTCATCTTGAATATACTGCTGATTGCAATTAATTTAACACCATCAGAAAATGAATTTAATTCAACACACTCAGGATATGAGTATTGTTCAGGACAAGAATTTTCAGTTTACAAATAAAACTAAAAATACATCTGTAATGACCAACCTTAAAATACTGCTAAAATTATGTTACGTGTATTGATGGCAATAATACATTTTTGTAGTAGCATATAAAGAGTCGATTTCATTGAGGAAAAAATCATGAGTGAGGTTAAGTACATGGGGTTTGGTAATGATGTTCCCAGTGTGTTAAAGGGCGAAATCATTAATAAATTGTCAAAACTAACATATATAAACAAACATGTGTAACAATGGTAAAAGTAGGCCACAATTTATGAGGTAATAAAAAGAAAATATACAAAATAAAACTAGAGGCTCAGACACTGAGCCTGTATCGCTCACCTGACAAAATGCTGAACAGCAGGATTTTTCGATGTTCTGTATGGTGGCCATGCTTTTTATGTGAATTTCCCATAGGGCCAAAATAAATTTTATTCTGTGCTGGCGGCCATGTTTTTCATTGGATCAGAACAAAATGAGCAATCTTTATTAAGGACCTTCAGTTCATCATTCCTGTAAAGTTTGGTTGAATTTGTTTCAGCGGTTTCAGAGGAGAAGAGGAAAATGTAAATTTTCCCATGGGGTCCAATGTTAAACCTTAGATCCACGCTGGAAGCCATGTTTTTTATTGGATGGAAATGAAATGAGCAATCTTTGTAAAGGACCTTCCATACATCGTTCCTGTAAATTTGGTTGAATTTGATACAGTGGTTTCAGAGGAGAAGATGAAAATGTGAATTTCCCGTAGGGCCAATGTTAAACTATGTTCCGTGCTGGCGGCCATGTTTTTTATTGGATCGGAACGAAATGAGCAATTGTTGTTAAGGACCTTTAGTAAATCATTCCTGTAAAGTTTGGTTGCATTTGCTTCAGTGGTTTCAGAGGAGAAGAAGAAAATGTGAATTCTCCCATAGGGTCCAATGTAAAACCTAAGTTCCGTGCTGGCGGCCATGTTTTTTATCGGATCGGAAAGAAATGAGCAATCTTTGTAAAGGACATTACATACATCATTCCTGTAAAGTTTGGTTGAATTTGCTACAGTTGTTTCAAAGGAGAAGATGAAAATGTGAATTTCCCATAGGGCAAATGTTAAATTATCTTCCGTGCTGGCAGCCAAGTTTTTTATCAGATCAGAACGAAATGAGCAATCTTTGTTCAGGACCTTTAGTACATCAGTCCTGTAAAGTTCGGTTGAATTTGCTTCAGCGGTTTCAGAGAAGAAGAAGAAAATGTGAATTTTTCCATAGGGTCCAATGTTAAACCTAAGTTCTGCGCTGGCTGCCATGTTTTTTATCGGATCGGAAAGAAATGAGCAATCTTTGTAAAACACCTTCCATACATCATTCCTGTAAAGTTGAATTTGCTTCAGTGGTTTCAGAAGAGAAGATGAAATGTGAATTTCCCATAGGGCCAATGTTAAACTATGTTCCATGCTGGCGGCCATGTTTTTTATCGGATCGGAAAGAAATGAGCAATGTTTGTTAAGGACCTTTAGTACATCATTTCTGTAAAGTTTGGTTGCATTTGCTTCAGTGGTTTCAAAGGAGAAGAAAATGTGAATTTTCCCATAGGGTCCAATGTTAAACCATGTTCCGTGCTGGCGGCCATGTTTTTTTGTCGGATCGGAACGAAATGAGCAATCATCGTTAAGGACCTTTAGAATATCATTCCTTTAAAGTTTGGTTGAATTTGCTTCAGTGGTTTAAGAGCAGAAGATGAAAATGTGATTTTTCCCATAGGGTCCAATGTAGAACCTAAGTTCTCCGCTGGCGGCCATGTTTTTCGTCAGATCAGAAGGAAACAACGGCAGTAGAATACCGAAGGAACAAGGGAAGCGATGACTACAAAAATCGAAGTCCAAAGACATGGCAGAAACGGTAACAGATAAAAACAAAGACAAAACAAGGACGTGAGACAGCTACAATGCACGGAAATAAAAAGATAACATTAAGAACTAGGGCACTCATAGTGTGAACTCCCATGAAAACCGGGAGTGACATCAGGTGCTCCGGAAGGGTAAGCATGTCCTGCTCCGCTAGCGGCACCCGTCACACTATCAGTGAGTCAATCCGGGGTTGAGTCAAGGAAATGAGCAATCATTGTTAAGGACCTTTAGTACATCATTCCTGTAAAGTTTGGTTGAATTTGCTTTAGTGGTTTTAGAGCAGAAAATGAAAATGTGATTTTTCCCATAGGGTCCAATGTTAAACCTAAGTTCCGCGCTGGCGGCCATGTTTTTTGTCGGATCGGAACGAAATGAGCAATCTTTGTAATGGACCTTCCATACATCATTCCTGTAAAGTTTGGTTGAATTTGCTTCAGTAGTTTCAGAGGAGAAGATGAAAATGTGAAAAGTTTAACGGACGGACGACGGACGGACGGACGACAGACGCCAAGTGATGGCAATAGCTCACACTGACCCTTTGGGTCAGGTTAGCTAAAATTGGAAAAGGGCTAAACAAGAGCAACAGAATGAATGACCGAATTTTTTTCACTTTTTTGCCTTCAACTCTAATGGAAAATTAAAACGATTTTCCTTCAGAAACGATAGAAAGTAAACCCACTGACGTGTCACATAATTTGCTCTTGTAAAAATTGTGCTCCCTCCTGAATTTTGTCAAACACGAAAAAATGTATTCTGTACTATGAAAACGTATAATTCTTATTAAGGAATATAATTATAAAGTACTGTTTTAACATTTATGCCAAAGGGTCGAATAGTAACAAGAAAATGTCGTTGTTTTTCATCCGCGCTAGATTGTATTAGGGCAGTTACATGAATGTCTAGTGTGTTGCTGTTGTTAACCTACTGGGCAATCTTTTCTATTGATGACACTTTGTTGGATCACCCAATCATCGACAAGTCTCGCCCACGAAAAACACCTTACATGTTTACAACCAACAGCATACACAATAAGTTTTCAATAATCATGATAATGAAGTTCGAGGAGTAGCACTCTTGTGACAGGGAGCAAATCTTGAAAGCTTCGTTATGATGATGGTTTGTAGGTACAAACGCGACCAAGTCATTTGTATTTTATACCTTAATGGTACGAGGACACGTAGTCAATATAAGACTTTTGGTCAGCTTTAGTGCCGGAGGACACCCCAAAGAATGTAATTTTTATAGAATTCCGGGGATATGTCCTTTAAATTCATAGAACATTTTTTCTCAAGGTAACCAACATATACACAAGAGAATATAGGACCCACTTTGGTGTCTGTTGCAATGCCATTGATCTGAATGTAATACTTCCCGTCAAACTGGAAAGTCTTGTGGTTCAGGGCTAATTCAGTGGGTCTTTTTTATATACGGATTGAATCTTTTCTAAGAAAAACTGTTTCAAATGTACCACAGCATCATTGTTAGGGATATAGTAAAGAGAAAAATGAAATCCAAAGTGAATAGTCTAATTTAAGGATTTCCTGGCAGAAAAAAAAGTCAGGCATGTTGAAATCATGTGTAGTGTTCTTGATGTATGTAGATTCTCCACAATTGGATAAAATCTCATGGAGAAAACCAGACGTATTCAGTTGCACAAACACAAGTTGAAACTATCTGTTTACCAAGATTCCAAAATTTATGCATTTACAAACGTGACGTTCTTGGTTTAGGTATGCTTATCTGGTATATACCACCTGTCTATGGATGTCTTGATGATTTTTTTTACGATTTTCTTATCATCTTACATATTGTTGGGTTTAAGTTTTTGCAGAAATGTGGATCCTAAAGGTGAAGTCACCTTCAGTGCTGATTATTATGCTCTTTCTCCGCTGTTAGCCATCTTGAACGGCGTGTGGACATGCAAGACGCAATTTAAATGGTCTCTTCAATTGATCTTCCTGCAACTACATGTATTTTTATTTATTTAGACGCATTCTCCTTATTCTATAGCTATCTGATTGTAAAGCAAGTTGTCATATGTTCTATTTCTAGCTACGTTTACCAAGTTGTTTCGTCCTCGAACTCATCGGACACAATTTGAATAAATATACTTTGATGACGATTCGGGCTAAATTTGCTTTTCATTGGCCGAGTAGTTTCAGAGGAGATCACTCATTGAAAAAAATGATCAGCGCAGAGACAAAGAAGGGATGTACGACGGACAGCAAATGATAACAACAGCTGACCCGTCTTTGACCTTGGTGAAAAAAGGCAAACTAATCCTGTAGTCCCCCCTTAATTCGATCTTAGGTGTGCATATTAGCATATCAAGCTTAAGCAGGTTTAATTGGATCCCAATGTATATGTCAAGAAAATAAAAATTCAAATTCAACTTTAATTGATATATAAATCATAAGATTTGTGACAAAAGAAAAGAGCAAACATGAAAACATCAAGTTAAAAGAGATGGCTAATGGTCTCTTGTCCTCTATGCTGAAGACTTGTACTTGAACTTGTATTTTTAACCTCTGTTTTTAGTGTTAACATGGATAATACAATTTCCTTTTTTAAAATAAACATAAATCAAAATAAACATAAGTCAAAGTCATCATTTAAGAGTTTTTGCAAATATATATTTCTCAATATCAACCAAATGATATCATTAACATAGTCCAAACAATGTAATAAACAATACTGACTTTATTAAGGTCTTTCACCACAGTGAAAGACCTTATAATAATTCTTCTGATTATTATTATTATTATTATTATTATTCTTTCCGCCACCCTCAGTGACAAAAAACTATGCGACATATCACTTCGATACTTGATGTGATGATTCGGTCTTGGAATGGGACCTCAAAGCCGAGGGCCATATATCGATATATTTTTAGTAACGGAGTTATCTCCCCAATCACTGTTTATCTTGTGTTCAGATCTCCTCATAAACCGTAACTGATATCAAAATTCTGAATGGAGGAAAATGTTCGATTCATCCTCAGGATGATTTGTGATGCAAAAAAAATTTTTGTGGTCACGACCCCGGTTACGCGTTTTTGACCCCTAAATTTGACGATTTCTCAAAGTTATCGGATTTGCACCAAATTTGGTTTCCAGGTAGCTTTCATGGTCCTGATTATATATCTGGAGTCAAAAAAAATTTTTGTCCGCCATTTTCAAAATGGCCGCCGTTCAAATTTTTGATTTTGGAATATCTCGAAAACGATAAAAAATTTCTGAAAACATTATATTGGAAAAATACTCCTCTCATTGAGATCTACATTTGATACATTTACTTGAAACTTCTGCGACTTACCGTTTTTGAGTTATAGCCCTTGACGCGTTTCGGTAAATCGTTTTTTCGCGAATAACTTTTAAACCGTTACAGATAGAATAGTCAAGTTACATATCAAATTGATCAGTAAGAAGAGACCTTCAATTTGAGTCCAACGTCAAAGGTCATCAAAGTCAAAGGTCAAGGTCATAGCCAAATTTTGGTCTTCTTTAGGTAAAATCTCCAAAATGAAAAGAGATAGATGATTAAATACATAACAGAAAATGTAAATACCATTGAGATCTACATTTATTTCATTGGGTCCAACACTTTTGGACCATTGGTTTGGACTTATGGCCCAAAAAACATTTTTCGAGGTCCGATTTTAGGGTTTTTTGCTAATATCTCAAAAACTATTAAAGATACAAAGAAACTATAAGAAGATAAAATGTTCAGTTCAATATGGCCGACAAAATGGGGTCAAGGTCAATGGTCAAGGTCCTTAGCAACAACGTTATTAACCATAAAAGTCCATAGCAACCATATGCAAAAAGTTTTGTAATGTTGTAAAGAAGAAATAAATGACATTGCCAACCGGAAGTGACTTTCATATCCTTAGCAACAAGCTTATTTTTCGAAAAAATCCTTAGCAACCGTTGAGCAAAAGACTAATAAAGGTCAGAACTTTTGTTTACATTACATTTTTGACCGAAATAGACATCAAAATCAAACCGAAGTATGTAATCATGGTGAAAACTGGTGAAAGACCTTGCAACTGTTCTCTGAACAACTGACCTTTTAATTAAGGTCTTTCACCACAGTGAAAGACCTTATAGTTATTCTTCTGATTTTATTATTATTATTATTATTCTTTCCGCCCTCATTGCAAGAAAACTATGCAACATATCACTTCGATACTTGGTGTGGTGCTTCGGTCTTGGAATGGGACCTCGAAGCCGCGTGCCACATATCGATCTATTTTTAGTAACGGAGTTATCTCCCCGAACACTGTTTATCTTGTGTTCAGATCTCCTCGTAAACCCTAACAGATATCAAAATTCTGAATGGGGGAAAATGTTCGATTCATCCTCAGGAAGATTTGTCATGCAAAAAATTTTTTTGGGTCGCGACCCCGGTTACGCGTTTTTGACCCCTAAATATGCAAATTTCTCAAACTTATCGGATTTCCGCCAAATTTGGTTTCCAGGTAACTTTGATGGCCCTGATTACAAATCTGGGGTCAAAAATTTTTTCTATCCGCCATTTTCAAAATGGCCGCCATTTAAGTTTTTGTTTTCGGAATATCTCGAAAACGCTTAAGAATTTCTGAAAACATTATATTGGAAAAATACTCCTCTGATTGAGATCTACATTTGATACATTTACATGAAAACTCTGCGACTAACCGTTTTTGAGTTATAGCCCTTGACGCGTTTCGGTAAATCGTTTTTTGGTGAATAACTTTTAAACGCTTACAGATAATATAGTAAACATATATATCTAAAGTGATCAGTGCGAAGAGACCTTCAATTTGAGTACCAGGTTGAAGGTCATCGGTGACCTTTGACCGTGACCTTTGACCTTGTGTGCGGATAAACTCAGAAACCGTAATAAATATCTGAATAAATGTAATGAGAAAAATGTTCATCTTCACGAGACACAACTTTCTTCCATTTAGTCCGAAAAGATTCGACGACTTTTTATATGAGTTATTGCCCTTTGAAAGATTTTGAGTTTCCGTTAATGCTAAATACTCCCAAACGATAAGTGGTAATGACCTGAAAACTTCACCATTATTCATGACATTACTTGACCTTTTAAATGATGTCAAGGTCAAAGGTTAATTGTGACCTTGACCTTTGACCTTGAACCTTGTTAATGGATAAATTAGGAACCCGTAATAGATAGCTGATGAAATGTATCGCAGAAAATGTTAGTCTTATTAAGATCTACATTTGGTACATTGGGTCCAAAGTAATTGGAACATTCGTTTTGGTCCTAGCGCCCGAAAACCATTTTTGAGGTCCGATTTTAGGGTTTTTGCTAATATCTCAAAAACACTTAAAGATACAAAGAAACTATAAGAAGATAAAATGTTCAGTTCAATATGGCCGACAAAATGGGGTCAAGGTCAAAGGTCAGGGTCCTTAGCAACAACATCATTTGCCATAAAAGTCCTTAGCAACCATATGCAAAAAGTTTTGTAAAGTTGTAAAGAGGAAATAAATGACATTGCCAACCCAAAGTGACTTTCATGTCCTTAGCAACAAGCTAATTTTTCGAAAAAGTCCTTAGCAACCGTTGAGCAAAAGACTAATAAAGGTTACAACTTTTGTTTACATCACATTTTTGACCGAAATATTTTATAGACATCAGAATGAAACCAAACGTTATACTCATGGTGAAAACGGGTGAAAGACCTTGCAATTGTTCTCTGAACAATTGACTTTTTAATTATTATTATTATTATTATTCTTTCCGCCACCCTCAGTGACAAAAAACTACGCGACATATCACTTCGATACTTGGTGTGGTGATTCGGTCTTGGAATGGGACCTCAACGCCGAGGGCCACATATCGATCTATTTTTAGTAATGGAGTTATCTCCCCAATCACTGTTTATCTTGTGTTCAGATCTCCTGATAAACCGTAACCGATATCTAAATTCTGAATGGGGGAAAATGTTCGATTCATCCTCAGGATGATTTGTGATGCAAAAAATTTTTTTGGGGTCGCGACCCCGGTTACGCGTTTTTGACCCCTAAATTTGACGATTTCTCAAAATTATCGGATTTACACCAAATTTGGTTTCCAGGTAGCTTTCATGGTACTGATTATATATCTGGAGTCAAAAAAATTTTTTTGTCCGCCATTTTCAAAATGGCCGCCGTTCAAATTTTTTATTTTGGAATATCTCGAAAACGATAAAAAATTTCTGAAAACATTATATTGGAAAAATACTCCTCTCATTGAGATCTACATTTGATACATTTACTTGAAACTTCTGCGACTTACCGTTTTTGAGTTATAGCCCTTGACGCGTTTCGGTAAATCGGTTTTTCGCGAATAACTTTTAAACCGTTACAGATAGAATAGTCAAGTTACATATCAAATTGATCAGTAAGAAGAGACATTCAATTTGAGTCCAACTTCAAAGGTCATCAAAGTCAAAGGTCAAGGTCATAGCCAAATTTTGGTCTCTTTTAGGTAAAATCTCCAAAATGAAAATTAGATAGATGATTAAATACATTACAGAAAATGTAAATACCATTGAGATCTACATTTATTTCATTGGGTCCAACACTTTTGGACCATTGGTTTGGACTTATGGCCCAAAAAACATTTTTCGAGGTCCGATTTTAGGGTTTTTTGCTAATATCTCAAAAACTATTAAAGATACAAAGAAACTATAAGAAGATAAAATGTTCAGTTCAATATGGCCGACAAAATGGGGTCAAGGTCAATGGTCAAGGTCCTTAGCAACAACATTATTAACCATAAAAGTCCATAGCAACCATATGCAAAAAGTTTTGTAATGTTGTAAAGAAGAAATAACTGACATTGCCAGCCGGAAGTGACTTTCATATCCTTAGCAACAAGCTTATTTTTCGAAAAAATCCTTAGCAACCGTCGAGCAAAAGACTAATAAAGGTCAGAACTTTTGTTTACATAACATTTTTGACAGAAATAGACATCAAAATCAAACCGAAGTATGTAATCATGGTGAAAACTGGTGAAAGACCTTGCAATTGTTCTCTGAACAATTGACCTTTTAATTACAATAATAATTATTATTTATCGAGGTCGAATCTTTTGTTTCGACTATGGTAATCATCTCATCGATTTGCTCTTGGCCGATAGTGTATCTGTCTTCTATAGTATCACTTGTATAGTATTTAAGGTTTAATTTTCTCTTGGTATAATTCTTCTTTTACTTTGTCGATATTTATATTATGATTACAAAACTAGTCAAATTGAATATCGTTTTTTTACATAAAATCCTGACTGCGAAAGTTTTTTCCCCCAAATTTACTTTGGTAATGTGTAACACATATGCTATCCCGTCTTTAGGGACCGACCATTTAACTTGAAGGGGGNCCCCCCCTTTCAGGTTAAATGGTCGGTCCCTTATCGGCTTGTGTGTTTGTTTACTGTTATTGTATATATAATACACAAGTACAAAATTCACTTACGAGCGCCTTTTCGTGACCGAGTAAAGTTTGCGCCAGTGAACGTGGTGATCGACAAGTCCCTACGATTATAAATATTACTACCCCCATCCCCCTCCACAAAAGTATACACCTTGCATAATTTTCGTAATATAAAACTTCTATATGTTTTCCATTTGGTTTATGTTGTCATCAATCTTTTTTTAATATACAACAATTAATTTCAGGATTAATAGCTTCTTGTGGGGAGTAACAACTTAATCACATGCTGTTATCATATACTATGTGTAGTTTAATGGGGATTTTGAAGAGGTTACCACGCCTGTTCATTTATAAAATTATCTGTACAATGTAACGCTTGGTCACTTTTGTCTTTCACTTACAGAACCACTTATACGCATCACGCAGTTTAACGAATCTATACCCCAAGAAAAGGACTTTTCATTGATCACCCTAAAGCCCCTCCCCAATCTTTCCTATTTAATAAATGTACTTTTTATTTGTTATACAGAATGAAAAATAAGTTTCTTTTTTCAATGGACTCCCGAATTTTGTCAAATTTATAAACTTTTCACCCTATTCCTTGAAAACAAGCTACTCTATGCCAGTTTAGGCAGCTGAAATATAGAATATATCCCTGTTCAGTCTACATTTATTTCTCTTTTTGTGTTTTATTTCACAATACAAAATATAAACAAATAATCTTTGTTGTCTATGTAAAAAAACCGTTATTTTTTTAATTGGAAATGCATAATTATTCAAGTTAAGGTCTTAAGGGCATAGTCAGAGACATTTTTGTAATTCTCTTCTATTTCTTAGAACACTAGCATGATTAGTCGAGGATTTGTATTCTTAGAATCATTGGATTCTATTAAATATAAGATATATTTTTGACATTATATAATTCCCCATTTCACAATTGTGTTCTCCCTTTTGCAGAAAAGTATCTAGAGCTGGACAGTCTTTCTATATTTATTGTTTTTCTTTATTGTTACAAAAACCCCTTTATAAGTTAAATTATCATCCATGGTTTATTACGTTTGCACGACTCTCTGAAAATCGGAAACTCAATTACGAAAGAGCTTTTGAAAATTTTCGGGAATATCATGGCGTGACCAAAAAAAAAACAAACTTTAAGTTCCAAAATGAAGTTAAGAATGCTGGATCAATTTAACACGTAAAAATATGTTTCTATATATTCCAGTAGAAAAATATGACAATAATAATTGTAATTCAAAAACGTGCGTCTTTGAGAGATCAGGACCCTGAACACATTAAAGTTTATTATTATTATGTAAAATGACAACATAAGATAATTTTACTACGTACGAGTAAAATACCGATCGACGCATGCAGATACNNGGGGGGGGGGGGGGGGGGGTACTCTCCATTATCATCTGTACCTAGGCTGCTCACCGGAGAAAAATTTTAACCCCCAAAAAATAGCGTTTTTTTCAAACTACCCCAAAAAGATAGTTTTTTTTCAAATTACCCCAAAAAAATAGTTGCTTAAAGATTTGGCCCCCCAAAAATATGGTATATTTCTTGATTTTCTATGCAAACAAAACACCCAAAAATATGACATATTTGCCTACCCCCAAAAAATATATCTTACAATTATTAATACCCCCATAAAAATAGCTAATACTTTTTTTAACCCAAAAAAAATAGCTTGGAATTTCTTGAACCCCCCCAAAAAAAAACAAAATTCGGAAATTTACACCCCAAAAAATAGTACCAGCCTAGGTACGGGAAAGAAATTGGAGTACCCCCCCCCCCCCCCGGGGGGCAGATACATGCAGCTTGATATTTGCAATAAATCACCGTTACAATTTGTCTACAGCAATAGTGAGAATATAAAATTAACTGATATGTTAACTTCTTTTAAAAAATACATCCCTTGCAAAATATCTAACTTTTCTATTATTTAGTCAATATTTAATGCCCATACAAAACATGTGCATATTAATATTCTAGTTAGGAACTGTTGCATGAAGGAGAGGGGGTTATTTTCAAGTGGAAATAGACATGTATTTGCTTTGTGAAAATACAACTTCGATATCTATAATTACACATTATACGTACATAAATACAACTTCGATATCTATAAATTAATACACATTATACGTGGAAAATATATTATTTATTTTCGTGAATACAAATCAGAATTATAACCATTATCCCCTGAGTACCCCATAATTTTATTTGCTGTGTGCTCACTTTTATTGCATTTCAATCTAGCAATCTATAATACTTAATGATCTTCCCAGTAATTTTCCCTTCAGTGTCATAAACACGTGATTAAATGTTTAATTGGACGATACCTTAGAAAAGGCGGGAAATAGACAAGAAATTCCTGAATTCTGCATTCTAAATTCTGAATTCCGAATTCTGAATTCCGTATTCAGAATTCTGAATTCCTCAAAACGATGTCCCTTCTCGGCTTTCGTATATTACACTATATTAATGGTGCCGATCTTTTAGTTTAATAACGCTTTTCGGTGTTTAACGTATTTGAACAGTTCTGGGTAAATATTAATTTTGAATACAACAAACTTAATTGATATTATTGATTTTAATTAAAAAATAGACAGAGGCGTCATTATGAATAAAGTTTATTGATTAAATTAAACGTTCATTATTCATTTAATTAATATGTGTTTGACGACCAACACTGGATTAGTTCTGAATAAACAAAAAAAAATACCTGAAATAAACAATATTCCTTCAGTTTGAACTTAAATAGAACAATTAGACGGAAATCCCTAATCTTAATTCTTCTGCGATTGAAAAAAAACAACAATAGTACAGGATGGATATTAGAGGATTATTTTGTATATTCTTGGTGTCAAATTTTGATATTAATTCTGGACAGAATCTTACAGATGTGAAAACACTCCATACTAATTTGTTTACTGGATACAAGAAAGAGGTTATGCCTATGATAGACCATACAAAACCACTTGATGTTGGTATTACATTTTATCTTGTGTCATTTAATTCATTTAGAGAAGTGGAAGAAACTATTTCAGTTACGGTAGGAATAGGATTAAACTGGACAGATCCATCTTTAGCTTGGGATCCTGTTTCATATGGAAATTTGTCTCTAATGGTTATAGATCCTAAAGATTTGTGGCTTCCTCCTGTTTTCCTCATAAACAGGGTTAACTCGATGGAACCAATAGGCGATGATACTAAATTTTACGCAACTATTAAATCTTCCGGAGAAGTAGTTTACAGTCCTGGAGGGGTAATGGAGGCTAAATGTCCAAGTGATATTTCAAAATTTCCTTTCGATACACAAACATGCAAATTTAGAATTATGCCCTGGGCTATAAAACAAACTCATATGACCTTTTCGTCTGTCTTTGATGAAGTACAACTCGAATACTTTACACCACATTCCGATTGGACTTTGGAAGGATATTCGGCAAACGCAGACAATGGAAGTCGGGAATTCAACGTCAATCTCAAAATTAAACGCCAACCATTGTATTTTGCAGTGATGATAATTTTACCAACCTTACTTTTTTCGCTTTTGAATCCATTAGTTTTTGTAGTACCTGTGGATTCTGGTGAACGAATATCATTGGCTATGACAATTCTGTTATCTTACGCAATATTTTTGACGCTGGTGTCGGCGTCTATTCCTGCGTCATCTAATCCTATGTGCGTTCTTTTAACTGTAATGGTTGTTATCATAACAATTAGCGGGCTAATTGTTTTTGGATCTATATTAAGCGTAAAGTTTTACTATCGTGATGAAAAGAAGAAAACAGGCACGTTTATCAAGGTATTTGTAAAAATTTTCAGGAGAAATAGCAATGATATCGTTCCTATGGGTGATAAGAAAGGTCATGTAGTAAATGGAAAAGACGTTTCGGAAGTCTTAGACTCAGTATGCTTTTGCGGAACATATCTTGCTATAATGTTTGTCATTTTTAGTTATTTTCTATATGTTCTGGTGTAACATGGTATTTTTGGTGTCATTGAAATCAATAAAATAAATAAAAAGTTATTACGTTTGCCTACAAATTAATTAATAAATGATCAAACTTATCATTTACCTTTGTCTATAGGAATTTGTTCATGTGCAAATGTAAATATTTTGAGGCACTTGCCATACTACGTCCACTTAGGTTCTGCAATCTTGTAAAGGCTGTACTGTTACAAAATTGCAGCAGAGCTAGGCATTCAGTTAAAAATGTACTTCATCTTCAAGTTTGTCTAGGTCACAATATTAAAATATTCATTGATTTAAAGGAATGTTTTATATCTACCTTCATCTATTTCTACTTTATGATTTGAAATTCTTAATTTACAAAAAATATAAGATGAAGATTTACAAACATTTAGATAGGTAGTTTTCCTGTTGATATTTTTTCTAAAATTTGTTATATGTACGTAATTTGTTTCTTTCCTTGTCCTGGTGATCATTCCCTGACAATGCATGAAAGAAAAATTCTTTATATCTATATACTTTAAGAGGAAATTTAAGGGGAAATAGAGTGTTTGCCTTTCAGAAAACCCTCATTATAAACTTATATCTTCGCAAGTCAGAGTACAAATCCTTTTCTCTATATTCATATTGATACGAATTCATTTATTGTAATTTAGAGAATGTTTAAAACGATGGGCCTTAGACTAATTATATAGTTATATATTAAATCGAACGGTAGAATAATTTTGCGTAATAAATAAGCCTGGACAAAACCTTAGAAAATGAAGGTGACTGTTCTTCATCTTGAGTATCAGTTTGAGGCCTTCGCCAACGAACAAACTGATACTTCGCAGTTATTTTAAGATGGTCTCAGCACCTGCTCCAGTGGTATTGACTTGCCTGATGTCAAACAATTGTTCATCCATGTTTGTCTTAATACACAATTCTCACGGAACTTCATGTTTTTTACTTTGATTCTTTAACGAAAAGGGAACAAAATCTCGACCCCGACGTTTATATACCTATCCTAATGTATTTTGTGATGTGATATTCTCACCCTACCTGTAGTGCTTTTTTTGTAACCAAAACCTGGGGTGAGATTTTTCTGTCTCACCCGTGGGTGAGACAAGCTACACGCACATTTTCCCGCCAAACCATGGTGATCATCGTTCTATATGAATTTAAGTTTGTCGGTTATTCGAACATAATTAAAGTCATAATTATTGCTACACTGATGTGTTTTGTGCTGATAATGTTTCAGTCTGTAGTGTGATTTTACGGAAAGCTAAAAGCTAAAATTGCCTTTTAAAAATCCCGCGCTCAAATGTTATGACATTGCAAAGAAAGGGACGTAACTCCCGAATGTAAACAAACGACATGAAGGAGAACTTCAGATTTTCTGACATATTTGAGATATTACGGTGTAAAAATACAATAAACAAAACTGGGAGGACAAGACTAGAAATAATTGTGTAATGTGTTATGATTTGAATTATTTGAATGTAACAGTATTGCGCTATTACGCCTGGTCACGAATGACGCTATGTCCAATGTCAACAAGTCATTCATGTTGGTAGGGTGAGAAAAAGAATCAAACACGGGTTGGTGTGCAAGACAAAGAAATCTCAGACACCCGCGGGCAAGATAAGGCAGTCTCTGACTCGGCAAAGCCTCGTCAGAGACATCCTTAATCTTGCCCTTGGGTGTCTGAGATTTCTTTGTCTCGCACACTCACCCGTGTAAGATTCTTATAATATCTGACAGGCGCAAAGAATTAGGTTCGTTAATCCTACACAATGTTATAAAACGTTGAAATATCACGAATTAAAATACTATTATTCTCTTTCCAGAATTATAATGTGTCTTCATTTTTCTTTTTTGTTCCGAACTAATATGGTGTCTTTGTTTCTTGAAGTTTCTTATGTTACCGTTGCCTAACTGACGGTCTGGTTTCCGCTCTTCCCACAAAGAAACAACAGAAGGCAATGGGGTAAATGCATAGTACTATCAAGCATTGACAAATGCTTCTGGTGTTTCTCTTCATTTTGAAGTCACAATTAAGCCGAATCTTTTGCAAAAAGATTAACAAGTTCTTATGAATAGAAGACAGTCATAATATATAAACAACAGAAGTACTAACTGTGTGTTCGGAGTGGTTTTTGTTTACGTTTTCATGAGAAACTGTTCCAATACTTGAAAACTAAGAATGGGAATGACATACAAGACGACATATAAAATCACTGAATCGCTAAAATAGAGATTAATGAATTTCTTGTAAAAATTGACTCATCTATCGACATAAAATATTAACAAAGAATGCATAATCAAAAGAAGAAAACGCTATTTTTTTTAAAAAGACTTAGGAAAAATATATTTTATTGCAAAAGTAAAAGCAATGGGATTGCAACTTAATGTACGCTATCTCCCTAAAATGACAATTGGCATGGCAAAAAACAAACATCATACATATATTTATATGGAAATAATAATAAACAAACAATGTTTCAGTTGAACTATAATGATATAAGAAAAATGAATGAACTATACCTCACATAACTCATAGGAATCTTTTAGTATTTTTACATATTGACTTTTTCAAATATACTCAAATTTGTTTGCAATGTTAGATTATCCCTGCCAAAGAGTAATTTCTTAATATCCCAATAATTTTCTACATTCATATCACTAAGCTGTTTGATTAAGATTATGCGTTCATTTTGGTACACTGGACATTCAAGAAAATAGGACGTCCTCATACAGTGAGCCACACTGACATGAAGGACAAGCAACAGCATTTATTTCAAATAAATCCACATTTAATGAGCTGTATCGATGTCTCAATCAATTGTGTATTATTACGAATTTTCCTGGTCCAGTAACAAAATAAGCCAGGGGTTTAAATCATTGTCTTTTAATCTACGTTTGAATTGTATAAGTGTTCTTGCATTTCTTACTCTTTAGTGTAAGTTCTTCTAAAGTCGAACAGAGGACGATACAATGGACTTTTCAGTCAGACTTAAGTAGTATATATGTACCGTTCAGTTCGTATTTGTTGAGGTGCTACTGTAGTAATACAATATTAATGTCTTCGTATTAGTCGAGCTGCTGTCGAGGTGCAGTCGAGGTGCTGATGTACTGTTAGTGTTGACCTTTGCCATCGTCACGTGTGTCTCGCCTGTAGCCTTGGTCTCGCCAATTCAAGTCCTAATATACAAAATATTTGATTGGGTTTATATTTGTCGAGGTGTTATTGTTCTAATAGTATCTTCTATGGCTTCGAATTTGTCTAGGTGCTACTGTATTAAATTTTATCACATGGATTCGTATATGTCGAGGTGCTTTTTTATTCATATTATATATCATAGGTTCGTTTTGGTCGAGGTGCTATTGAATCAATATTATATTTGATTGGGTTCTTATAGGTGCTATTGAATTAGTAGTATATCATAGGTTCGTATATGTCGAGGTGCTTTGTTATTCCTATTTTATCATATATTTAGTAATAAATACAGACGTTTTGAATATGTGATACAGTGCATGACGTTCATTCCGTATTCACACTATGACGTCATACCCTTTATCGCATACCCTTTATCGCATGGCTTACCCTTTATCGCATACCCTTTATCGCATGGCTTACCCTTTATCACATACCATTTTTTCGATTTTTTTTCAATTTTTCTTTTTTTTTTATTAAAAAAATTTTC
>MJUU01022931.1:18948-33102 GCA_002080025.1 Modiolus philippinarum
TCGACGTCTGCACAGCAATAATGTAGGTTTGTTTGAGTTGTATGAACCTTTTTAACGTAATTACGGCCTTGTTATAGTGTTTATATCCTTAATAACTTTTATTTCGACGTCTGCACAGCACTAATGTAGGTTTGGTGGAGTTGTATGAACCTTTTTAACGTAATTACGGCCTTGTTATAGTGTTTATACCCATAATAATCACTATTGCAAAGTCCGTACAGCAATAATACAGGTTTGTTTGAGTTGTATGCACCTTTTTAACGTAATTACGGCCTTGTTACAGTGTTTATATCCTTAATAACTTTTATTTCGACGTCTGCACAAAAATAATGTAGAGTTTTATGAACTTTTTTAACGTAATTACGGCCTTTTTACAGTGTTTATACCCAATTTAACTTTTATTTCGACGTCTGCACAGCAATAATGTAGGTTTGGTAGAGTTGTATGAACCTTTTTAACGTAATTACGGCCTTTTTACAGTGTTTATACCCATAATAACTTTTATTTCGACGTCTGCACAGCAATAATGTAGGTTTGTTTGAGTTGTATGAACCTTTTTAACGTAATTACGGCCTTTTTACAGTGTTTATACCCAAAATAACTTTTATTTCGACGTCTGCAGAGCAATAATGTAGGTTTGGTGGAGTTGTATGAACCTTTTTAACGTAATTACGGCCTTGTTATAGTGTTTATACCCATAATAACCTCTATTGCAAAGTCCGTACAGCAATAATACAGGTTTGTTTGAGTTGTATGAACCCCTTTAACGTAATTACAGCCTTTTTAATAGTGTTTATATCCTTAATAACTTCTATTTCGAGGTCTGCACAGAAATAATGTAGGTTTGGTGGAGTTGTATGAACCTTTTTAACGTAATTACGGCCTTGTTATAGTGTTTATATCCTTCATAACTTTTATTCCGACGTCTGCACCGCAATAATGTAGGTTTGGTAGAGTTGTATGAACCTTTTTAACGTAATTACGGCCTTGTTATAGTGTTTATACCCATAATAACTTCTATTGCAAAGTCCATACAGCAATAATACAGGTTTGTTTGAGTTGTATGAACCTTTTTCGAAATAATTACGACCTTGTTACAGTGTTGTATCCATAATAACTTCTATTTAGACTTCTGCACAGCAATAATGTAGGTTTGTTTGAGTTGTATGAACCCTTTTAACGTAATTACGGCCTTGTCAGTGTTTATACCCATATTAACCTCTATTGCAAAGTCCGTACAGCAATAATACAGGTTTGTTTGAGTTGTACGAACCTTTTTTAACGTAATTACGGCATAGTTACAGTGTTTACTGATATTGCAACGTCTGCACAGCAATAATGTAGGTTTGTTTGAGTTGTATGAACCTTTTTTACATAATTACGACCTTGTTACAGTGTTTATACCCATAATAACCTCTATTGCAAAGTCTGTACAGCAATAATACAGTTTTGTTCTAGCTATATAACTTTTTCTAGCATAATTGCGGCCTTGTTACAGCGTTTATACTCATAATAACTTTTATTTCAAAGTCCGTACTGCAATAAAATACGTTTGTTTGAGTTGTATGAACCCTTTATAATGCAATTTCGTGTTGATTCAGCGTTTATACCCGTAATGTGTAACATCCTTCTATCCTAGAAGCAATTCTTCTCATCCAGTCAGAATAATCAATAGGGTGGTGTTTTGTTGGTGTGTTTCATTGTAACAGTTTACTGTCATCTCGTCTTTAGAATTGTACAGCAATAATACAGGTTTGTTTGAGTTGAATGAACCTTTTATACCGTAATTACGGCATCTAAACTCATAACTTCTGTTTTAACGTCTGTTTTTTCAATAACTTCCATCCATCCAGTAAGAATAATTCTTACAAGGATTCATATAATTTGTGTGTGATAGTCGCCTCTTGTTTGTGCAAAATGCAAACAACTGATTTTAATAAGATTGAAAATTGCACAGGTTGTATTTATTTTTTTTTAAATTCTTTTCTGGCCAGATAATAGTTTGATGGATTGTGGATCTCATTGGTTGATTTTTGTCCAGTTTTACTCTTCATATAATACTGATAATATTATGTGATTTTGACCACACTTTGCACTTCACTGGCCTTTTGCATCTTTTTTTCAGTTATTGTAATAAATTTGTTTTGTCTTTAGAACTTTTGGACACTTATACAGAAGATGATGTCCTCTATTGTTTATGCTAGATGTTATTCTGTTTAATAAGTTGTCAGGTACCACATTTGAGCACATAAACTCTTTCTTTGTAATATATATGACTTCACCTTAAATCTGTACATGTTTGAATAAAATTTATGATCTAGTGATTGAAATACCTACATTTAATGAAACGAACTGTATTTTATTAGTAATTTGTAAAAGCATACTATACTTCCAAAGATGGACGAATTTAAGCATATTGTACAGAAATCCAAAATTTATCTATATTTAACACCGTTTTCCTCATCTCCAACATTGGCCACTCCCTTCCCTCTGACATGATTTGGCAGTAAATTTAAGTATTTCAGTCAAATATAAAATAAATGTTGGCATTTGTTTTTCTTTTCGAATGCATGTGGCCCATGCTTCCTTGAATCAAATATACAAAAAGTCTGACGGAATTTGGTAAAATAATTTTTTTTTTCATTATTTATATAGTGTAAAATTTTCTGATTTTGACCTCAATTTGTACTTAAAATCTGTGCAATCTAATTTTTATTGAATTTCATGGCCAATATTGGTCCCTCGTGAATCTAGACCTTTAGTTTCAGTAGATAAATTAAAAATGTGAATTTTAGACGGACAACAGATGACAGACTCCATGTAAAAGGAAAAGCTGACATGTCACTTTAGGACAGGTGAACTAAAATGCTCACATTACTGCAATCAATTGCCCATTAAAGTAATCAATTATTGATCATCTTCACAATGATTGATGTATTGGATTTAATAAAAACACAACCAATTATATTTTTATTCTAAAATTCATACCATCAAGGATAATAAATAAACAAAGTAATTAATCACAATAACAATCAATGCAAATATTAATTACACCACCACAACTTAAGACATTTTTTGCAGTCATATAATAACACAGTTCAAATATATATATATACCAGAAAGTGAGTAAATTTGTGTTCATACTTTAATGACAATTCTGCTGAGTTGCTACACAGAAACCATACGGTAATACTTTACATATTGTTTGTTTTACAAATATCACAGATAATTTTTTGTTAATTCTAAAAATATTTCTGCATCTTTTCATTTATTTTCATTTAAATTATAAATAATGGTCATCTCAGTCCCTTCGTGAATTATGTTTTCTTTGCATATTTTCTTATCAATTGCCTAAAAGGTTAACATTTTTGTCATCTCTTTCAATACGTTATATACACAGATATTGTAAATAATTTGCAAAAGTTGGTTATTTTGGTTGATTTATTCCTAAATTTTACATGGTATAAATAGCAATAATAAACAGCTACCAAAAGTGAATGTAGAAATAAATAGCATGTTCTATATCTTTAAGGATAATATTTTTGTATTTCTTGAGTAGAGGAAAATAGTTTGTAAATGTTAAATATACTATATACTCTCGTTTTGTTTTTATTCTTCTTTGTACATGTGACATTACACACTATTAATTATGAGAAAAAAAATGAGCCTCTTTTCTCAAGGTATTGGGAATAACTTCTGCTGGAAATTTAATAATAAAATGTGTGGACACATTCATGTTGTAAATATTGCATATCATACTTAGGGCTATTGCACTAAAACATACATAGTACCCAAGGAAGGCACTTTGAAAACTGGGTAACAACCCAGGAAGCAAATTGAGATTCAAAATGTTTTTATCCCAATATCAAACTTCTGAAATAAATCCTGGTCAGTAAGGAATATAAAACTGGGATAACACCATCTCTGCTAGAAGACAATTCACCTCTTCTTGTTTCATAATGATCTGCAGCAAAACCTGGAAGAAATAATTTGAAACTATACAAAATACACATATGAAAAGCGAAATAGCTGCTAATATTTCTGAGATAATATTAATTTACATCACAAGTTACAATCACAATTTTTGTATTTCAGATGTTCATTTGTAAGAAAAGGTCAAAATCTCCAGAAAAATCAAAAGTGAAGATTGCAGCATGGTAAATTTAAAACACAAATACATAAATCTTTATAAAAGTACACTTTTTGCCAGTTTTAAAGACTTTTTCATCAAAATTTAGTGTACATTATAAGATTTTGACTTCAATTTTAGCTATCATACCAAAATTTTTCGAAAAAAATTGTTAAAACAAAGAGTGATAGTTTTAAATATTATTACAAAAAAATATATATATATATTAATCCAAACAAGGACAATGATTTATATATATATAACTAAAAACAAAGCAACAACACCAATACTACCCTTGTGCTAGATCCAATTGGATACATACAATGTGACCAAATTACAGACTTCAAAATATTTTTCATCATGTTTTGAAAAAGGCCAGGAGAAGGGTTGAAATATAAACAGTTATTTTTATGTGCTATTTACTTTGTTTATTTTGAAGTCGATATATATATATATATATAAGCAATAAAAACAAATATAAAATAACTGTAACAACATTTAATAAGTAAAAAATATTTACAAAATTTGAATTGTGTGATATTTTGGGTCTCCGTAACCCTTCATCGGACACATTTTGACTGACAAAGTTGTATGATCAGTCTGATGCTGTAACAATTACATCAAATACATAAACCAACAATTTTTTTTAATTTCGATATATAGGGAAAAAGTTAGATACCTCAGGCACAAAAACATCACTAACCATACACCGTTGCCCCAGCCCTACAACACTTCTCAATTTCTCTGTCAAACTGTCAACCTAGAAAAGAACAGTACTTAAAATAAATCTTATTACCAAAATGAAAATACATGAATTTTACTGCTAGAAAAATCCCTCCTGTAAGGAAACTTTGTATTAAGCCTTCCACTAAGACATGTGTCACCTGCTTCCCCAAAAATGTTCTGTGTTCCGTCAAACAGGAAGTAGGCATGCGAGAGATCCAAAACTCTCTTTATACACAGTCTAGGTCCCAATACTGATACTCCATTCCAAATTGCAGAAGGTTGGGATATGTGGTTCCAAAAATTAGAAAAAAATGTGACAATTTTTTTTTTGTGACGCTAGATGATAAATAGTGTTCCTGTTATGTCGTCACTACGTGAATGCAGGCAACACAACTTATTTCAATGAAAGTTTTACAATGTTACAAGTTCAGATTTCTTTTAATCTCATATTTCACCGTAGTTGTGATTGAGGTTTACTATGCAATTGTTCGGCCATACCGATGTACTACATATGTTGTCAGAATAAACTTGTCTTGTCTTGTTACATTTTCACACTGACTGTAATCATTTTTATTTTCTGAGATATCAAATTGCTGAAATAATGTTCACAAAACAGATTATGGTTAAAGTGTAGTGTGTTATTTCCCGACGTTTTTTGTATTTCCTACTCAATCTTCATTAGCATTCTACTTAGGACCATTGTAAATAACAATATTTCTCAAACCTTCTTTCATAACTCGCACACATTCATAGATAGAACGATTCATGTTGTGTATCAGTATGAATATTATGCACCTAAAAGTATATTTTTCTGAAAAACCTTTATATGCAAAGCTGAAACTAACAATTAAACTAAATCGATTACTTCAATTACATACAAAAGTGTCAAAAAATGGCCCACTTCTTTTGGAAATCTCTTTCAACTGTTTTTTTCCCCTTTGTAGCAAATAAACTTTTCCTGTAGCTAGGCCTCTTCATAGTATCTGCAACAACCACCTAATTGGAAATGAAAGTAAAACCAAAATTTATTTAGAATATTCTTTATATATGATAACAAATGAAGGCATTTTAAAATGTCGGCAACCACACACAGAATCAAAAATAAGCATTAGGGCATTCGTTGCAGGCGAGACAAAAATAATTAAAAGCTTCGATACCTTGTCTTACCAAAACAAAAAACAAAAACAAAAAAACAAAACATAAAATTGATTTAGCATGACCTGAACATGTTGACTTTCGTCATTTAGAGGATACTTTTTTAAATTTGAACAATAAATAAAATCAAAAAAGCACCCTCAAATTGTTTGAGTTGCTGAGCTTGTGAAATTATTTTCTGAACTCACCTTGAAATCCAATGTTATTTCTTCAATTAAGAGGGCCTCATAATACTCATGACTGAAAAAAGGAATATACTATTGTTTATGGGTTATTTTTAAATCTCTCATATGTACAGATGATATTCTAATGTAAGGAGTAGCAAAGATAGTTTAAAACCATGGTGACCGGGGATGTAATAAACAGTTGCACCAAGTCACATGATACGCCCGTCGTCACCCCTTCAAAGCTGTAAGTGATGTAGACAAGGGGTTCTCAATTTAGAATGCCACTTGGGCAAAATTTATAACTGGCTAATCAAGTCTGATATCGCTTTCATGAATAATGTAAGGAGTAGCAAAGATAGTTTAAAACCATGGTGACCGGGGATGTAATAAACAGTTGCGCCAAGTCACATGATACGCCCGTCGTTACCCCTTCAAAGCTGTAAGTGATGTAGACAAGGGGTTCTCAATTTAGAATGCCATTTGGGCAAAATTTATAACTGGCTAATCAAGTCTGATATCGCTTTCATGAATAACTCCGCAACACTCAGTTAGAATGTAGCATATGAAAAAATGACGTATAATTGACAAATGAAGTCCAAAGAACTCTTGCAAGAGAACAAAAGAAATTTTGCCGAAAAAGTATACAAATCTTGAGACAATTATACCCAGTAGCTCTGAAAGGTTTAAAGGTAATCGACCAAACGGGTCATCAAGCTAGAGCGTGACATGTGAAAAATTGCTTTAAAATTGAGAATTAAATTCCCATAATTCTTGCAACAAAAAAACAAAATTTCTCCAAAAAGTATACAGATCATGACACCATCATAACCAACAGCTCTACAAAGTTTGAAGCTAATTGTTCAAGGGGTTGTAAAGTGACAGAGCGACATGTGAAAAATTGCCTTAAAAATTGCCGAATAAAGTCCAATAACTCTTGCAAGAAAAAATGAAATTTCTCCAAAAATTATGCAGGTCAGGACACCATCATATCAAATAGCTCTACAAAGTTTAAAGCAAATTGACCAAAGGGTTCTCAAGTTACATTGCGACATGTGAAAAATTGATGAATAAAGTCCCATAACTCTTCCAAGGAAAAGCGAAATTTCTCCAAAAAAGTAAACAGATCATGAGACCATCATATCCAATAATTCTACAAAGCTTGAAGCAAATAGACCAAAGGGTTGTTAAGTTACAGTGTGACATGTGAAAAATTGCCTTAAAATTGACGAATAAAGTCTCATAACTCTTGCAAGAAAAAACAAAATTTCTCCAAAAATTGTACGGATCATGACACCATCATACCCAATGACTGTACAAAGTTTGAAGTGAATTGATTAAGTGGTGTACAAGGTAGAGGGCGAAATGGGAAATGGACGGACAGACACTCAGTATACCATAATAAGTCCGTCTAATGACGGGCCAATGCTGACGCCACCATATATTTTTTGTCATTTGCGAGATTCAATGACATAAATTCTGCTAAAATGAGAAAATTAAGGTTGTTCCTCAGGAGTTAAGACTACAATAGTTTCCTTTATTTTCTTAGATATCTCATATAAGAATCTAAATAATTCATACCCGTCATGCTTTATTAGTGTTTTAACATGGGAAATCATTAAGTTATACATATTTCATCCATTCATGTCTCTTGGGGTAAAATTTACTCATATAAAAGTATTGCAGGCATGAATTATTTCTTAAATAAAATATGTTTACACTATTAACAAGTAATTGAAATGAAATTCAAATAGCCTAAAGTCCTCAATATAGAATATATTAAACACCTGTTTCATTTCATGAAACAAAACATAAATGGCTTAGGACATACAAAATTAATATTTAGGTTCTCAGGCCATTTTTTTTTCAAAAACATGAGGGAGGGAGGCTTTTTGTTAACTTTTTATTCAACGAAAAAGTAGATGAGGCAGCTTTTCACATTGTAAGGAAACTAAAAAATAATACAAAGGAGAGGAATTTTTGTTTTTATTCATTGATATGACAATAAAAAGGACCGATGGGGCACATTTTATCTCCCTCAAATCAGATGAGGGGGACCTGACAACCTAATAATTAATTTTTTATGGCATTATGCCCATGAATGCATACTTGCTGTAACAGTCAGAAAAGAACCTATACCTTTTTAAGGGTAGACAGCCATTGCGTAATGCATCACATCCACAAGGAAAATTGTCTTCTTCTCCATATCTTTTGGCATCAACTCTCATGCAGATGTCATGCACCCACTGGCCACAGAGTGTACATTCAACCCATCCCTGCTGAATGTCTGTATTAAAACCATGCTGAAATGTACACAGTCCAAGGCCTTGAAAGGCACACTCTTCAATGTGTGAACAATATGGTCCAACTTTGCACACTGCTGGAACAACATGGTTTATTGATGCATATCTGTAAAATAATGAGCAAGATAAAAATCTTCAACCTTGCTTTGTTCTAAAAGGTGAATACATTATGATTGCAAAAAGAATTTTAAAAAAATGGCTGATTATAAGAAAAATGCATTTTTACAACATTAAAGCTGTTATTATTTTTATAAAACATCTGAGGGGGAATTTTGCATGTATTTCCTCTGACATACCAGGCAACTTCAGCTAGCTGGCAGTCAATCACAAGCACTATTTAACATTCATTCCAAATTATGTTTGTCCTTCAAGAAAATGGTCATCCAGTTACACAAAATAAAAATGGTAAGAATTTTTATTTTGTTTATTCATGTTAACTTGGCCATTGCAATTATATATTTTTATATCTTTAGGTCATCCAGTTAGTTGTTTATCTGTTTTGGATTTTTTTCCTTTGTTTTCATACTACTGGGAAATTCAATAGAGAAATGGTTATATTTGGGTATCCATAAACTGGTTTTACCATACCACTAACTATTAGTGATGGTATCAAGTATATCTAGTCCAAATTCCTATTGTAACAAATGTCTATTCATTGTCTTTGCTTTTTATTTGCTTTTGGGATTTCACTTAATGTGTAGTGTTTGGTTGGTGAGTTGTTTTCAGTGTTTTTAAGAGTCATTGTGAGAGTTTCCTGTCATCTCCCTTTTGCAATAAAAGGCTGATATTAATATTGCCCAACCTACAACGTATACCACACTTTGATTGTTTCTTACATCTAAGACCCGTGATAATATGCTCACTTGTTTCGTGGATTTGCTGGAACCCAAACCAAATGAATCGTTGCTGGACTCCTTATGGCATGAAGTGGCGGAAATAGCATTTTTGTGTAATGTTCATAATTTTTCGCACAATGCTGTTGTATTGGTCGGCCAAGATAATGAGCAAGCAGATGGAGATGAAAAACATCTAGATAAAAGAAACATTTTTAATCATTAATAATAGGAAAAAGTTTTTCTGTTGTTGTTAATCATAATATGCAAGTTACAGATATTATTATTGTGCAGGAGAAAAACACAAAATCACATAAGGGCTATTCCATTAAAAATGCATTGGAGGGTATTAAGGGAGTTTCAAAATATCCCTACAACCAACAGCCATTTTGTTTTCATAATTCTGAATAATGGTAGTAGGCATGTACTGTAAAAAGACCCATTACCCAAATTAAATAATTAAACTTCCCTTCCTTCCCTCCCACATATATTTTAATGGAATTGCCCTAAGCATATCTATAATTCAACTGACAAACTGTGCTCATATCTTTTTTAAATCTTTTTGCTTAATCACGAGAAATACTGAATCAAAAGTTGGTGTAAATCTTTCCATTTGTAAAGCTATTGTGGAAAAAAGTGTATGTACATTATGGCTTTAATACAGAGTGCAAGATTAGAATTTCTCACAAAGATAATAAGTAAAAGCCATTATGACCAAAAAAAAATACAATCATTTTTTTGTGTGTAAATTAATCAATGACAGCTTGAGTTAAGGAAGCAACCAATCATAGGCACTTTCCTTAGTATGAAACTAGAGCTGTCGCCGAATGGCAGCCACTTATACCCCCCGCTCATTTAACCCTGAATCAATATAGTAAGTGCAAATTTAAGTGTGTGTGTACACAATACAGGTGTGGACACATTACAAGTGTGGACATAAAACCAGTATGGACACAATATTATAATCTTCAAGAAATAACTTTTCACGAGTGTTCCAATGGAAATGCAGACAAGGTACCATCATCCCTTTTTTCATTAGAAAATATACAAGCTTATGAATTATCTCCCCTTTAAAATTAAGAACAGCAACCATATTATTTCATGCGCATCTTCAGGTTATCTACTACAACAATATAACATTTAACTCAAAATCCAATGAGCTGTTCAGGAGGACAAGCGGTGACAAGGTACCAACCCCTTTTTTCATTAAAAATATACATTACAACTTTATGAATTATCTCCCATTTAAAATCAAGAACAGCAACCATATTATTTCATGCACATTTTCAGGTTGTATACTACAACTGTAAAATATTTAATCAAAATCCAATGAGCTGTTCAGGAGGACATGCGCTGACAAGGTACCACCCCATTTTTTCATTAAAAAATATACAAGTTTATGAATTATCTCCCCTTTAAAATTTAGAACAGCAACCATATTACTTCATGCACATTTCAGGTTGTATACTACAACTGTATAATGTTTAATCAAAATCCAATGAGTCGTTTAGGAGGACATGCTCTGACAAGGTACATGAACGTACAGACAGACAGACAGGGTGATTCCTATATACCCCGCCCCCAAACTTTGTTTTCGGGGGTATAAATAAACACTCAAAACTTACAGCCATCCTTGTATGGATGTTTCACTGTTTCAATCATCTCCATCATACAACATCTTTCTACCCCTTCTGGGGTGGAAACATCTCTCTCCGTGCCTGTGGTTGCTTGCATCCACAAGTTTGTTCCCTCTCTAAACTCTTCAAAAATCTACAAATTACAACTGCTTTTAAAAAAAAATTTTAAACATTAAATATACCTTAATATCACAAAATTTCAAAGACATATGACCATTACATGATTAAAACACATAACAATATGAAGAGTGGAATAAATTATAAATAGATGCATTCAGAATTTTAAACACATAATGCAACAAAGTACATACCCCAATTTTCAGAAATATTGTGGTTAGTAGGACATAATGTCATATTCAATAATTACTCATTTTGATTCTTCTGAACTTTGGATTCCTACATTGTGAAGACTATTCATCTGTTTTGGGATATTAATTTCAGATTTAACTTTTTTTCAAACAGACAGATCGAAAGACTATGGGTGCATAAACTTACATATTTCGAAAAAGGTATGATGTAATCCACCATGTGAATAACAGATCCTAATTTTAAGGTTGTTGCCATGGTTTCATTTCCATATAAAATTATGGAAACAGCATTAAATATGCAATTTCCATTTGGTGTCGATTGATAGATGTCCCTTTCACCAACAGACAGTGGAATGTATTCCATATATCTGTTACAAGAGTGCATTATAATACATGTACTATGGATTTTCATAAGTGCTAAATTTTTGTGGTCAAGCAAAGTTCTGCATACTAAAATTCTTGGTTTTGCTATTTTTCTTATAATCAAGTCATGCAAAATATAAATTTTGATATTTAACGTCGTTTTTCAACAGCATACACAAAAACAAAGAAAACTGGAACCAAACGTAATATAATGAATCCACAGTATGTTATTTAGAGCCATTTTTGGGGGGGCAATTTGAAAAGTGAAAAGTGATTTGTAAGAATAAGATAGAACAAGAAACTAATTACTGGATTCCACAATCCTTTCATATAATAATTAATCTATATTTTAATGAAAAACTGAACATTGTTTTGTTCCTTATGTTATGGAGAATATTTTGGTTTGGTATTAAAGACAATGAACTGACAATATCATTTGAAATTGGTTGATTGCTGAACTATTCTTAGTCTTACTTTTTGTGTACATTTTTCAGCAATTTACCATGCCATTCATTTGACAGCTGCTTCGGTAGAGGTGGTAATTTCGGCATCACAACACATGAGAGACTCAATAAGTCATCCCATGTAGTTATTTGCCTCATTACTTTCAGCGATTTCTCTTCCCATGAAATTTGAAAGGAAAAGTCATACCAAACAATCCATCCACAGAAAATGCTATTACTAACCATATTTAAAACTGGAAAAATTCACTTTTCATGGTATCTATATCGGAAGTGTTTAATATGGTTGAGGTTAATAAACTGAGGTAGGTTATATCGCATAAAGAGGCAAAATATTGAAACAATCCTTCAGTGTAAGCACATTTTGTTTTTCATCTGTAAAGATGAAACTTCACAGTAAAATTATTCTTGTCTTAGTGAAAATAAAATTGATTTTTTCTTCCTTCTCGCTTTTCACAATTATAATTTCCTCTACATACCCTAAGACAATACACAAAAGTTTAATAGTCAGTTACCTCTTCTTCCAAAATTTTCTCCACAATGTTCCTCTTGTTGACAGGTTTTGAAGCCTTAAAACAAAATAAAACAGTATATTGAAATTTGAATTGAATAATTATTGCTATACAATAACTGGATTAATGACCGTCGGAATGTATGGTTGCTAGGTAGAATTCCAAAAAATAAGTTGTCTTTTAGACTTTCAGTATTCAAAGAATTTTGTTTTTTACCAAACACTTGCCAAGATATAACATCATATGCTAAAATTAAAAGAAATATGAGTGTTCGACATTTTTAAGAAATTAACCAAAGTTGGAACTGGAATCAAAATTCCAAAACCGTATTGCTCATCTACAGACTATATGCAACAATTCTGCAACTAAATTAAATCCATAAATCCATATATGTAGGAGGAGTTCGCATCGCATGCCACATGTGTGAAAATCAACATCTTGGGGCCTCTTGTTTGCAGCAAGACCAATATCAGAAATCCGAAAGCGGATTGCACAATTGGTTCCAATTGACCAAATACTTTCAGAGGAGAAGATCTTTGAAAATTGGTCCAATGTTAAACTATGTTCCCTGCTGGCGGGCATCTTGGATGAGGTGCAGACTTGTCAGACACATTTTTTAAAGAGGACCACATAAGAACCATTGTGACCAAGTTTGGTTCCAATTGGCCAAATACTTTCAGAGGAGAAGATCTTTGAATATGTTTCCCCATAGGGTCCAATGTTAAACTAAGTTCCCCGCTGCCGGCCATCTTGGATAAGGTGCCGACTTGCCGGACACATTTTTTAAAGGGTACCACCCAAGGACTATTGTGACCAAGTTTGGTTCCAATTGGCTTTGTGGCTTCAGAGGAGAAGATCTTTGAATGCTTTCCCATAGGGTCCAATGTTAAACTATGTTCCCCGCTGGCGGCCATCTTGGATGAGGTGTGGACTTGCCAGACATATTTTGTAAAGAGGACCACCTCAGAATCATTGTGACCAAGTTTGGTTCCAATTGGCCAAATACTTTCAGAGGAGAAAATCTTTGAAAATTGGTCCAATGTTGAACTAAGTTTCCCGCTGGGGGCCATCTTGGATGAGATGCGGACTTGTCGGACACATTTTTTACAGGGGACCACCCAAGAACTATTGTGACCAAGTTTGGTTCCAATTGGCCCAGCGGTTTCAGAGGAGAAGATCTTTGAATGAAAAGTTTACGACGGATGGACGACGGACGCTAAGTGATGGCAAAAGCTCACCCTGGCATAGCCAGGAGAGCTAAAAAGGAGGAGGAGTTCTTGTCACAAGAAAGTGTGACGGGAGAACGGATGGACGGATGGACGAGGCCACAAAATATACCAATCTTTTATGTGAAAGTATGGGGATTATAATGTATCTAACAAAATATACAATGAAAGCTGTCTAAACCCAACCCCCTACTGAACTGGAGTCCTGTCTAATACAAACTCATTTCGAAGTACCATTCTATCATTATCCTATATTTTGAACCTGTATTGACCTAACAACTCTCTAAACCGAAATAAAATCTTCAGTCAGAAAGGGGCTCGGTTTAGAGAGTTTTCA
>MJUU01022931.1:33114-45597 GCA_002080025.1 Modiolus philippinarum
AAAAAAAAAAAAAAAAAAAACGTGTGAATTGTTGTCTTTCTGGCAAATACTTTATTCAAATTAAAGAACCTTAGTGAGCAAGCTCACATACCCCACGCCCCCACATATTCGATTATCCTGGATTTTGGAATTATGAAATAAAGTAAGCCGGCTCAGATACCAACACCCTCAAATTGATAGATGCATTTAAAAAATTCCTGGATTTGGATAGTATGTATATTTTAAATTATGACCAACAACCCTATCACATATGAAGGCAATCCATCAAGCGGTTTCAGAGGAGTTGCAGTGACAAGATGATACTTTGGTATTTTTACTGAAAATAGTCTAAGTCCCATAACTCCCACAAAAATTATCCAATCAGTATGGCGGTATAGTGTGCACATCTACACATAATGACCAACCATCCTACCAAATATGAAAGCAATCCGTCGAGCGGTTACAGAGGAGTTGCAGTGACAAGATGATACTTTGGTATTTTAACTGAAAATAGTCTAAGTCCCATAACTCCCACAAAAATTATCCAATCAGTATGGCGGTATAGTATGCACATCTACCCATCATGACAAACAATCCTACCAAATATGAAAGCAATCCGTCAAGCGGTTACAGAGGAGTTGCAGTGACAAGAACAGGACTGACGGACGGACGGGTCAAAAACATTATACCCTCCGCAACTTCGTTGCGTGGGGTATAATAATAAATATGTATTGTCATTAATGATTTTGTTAACATACTTGTGGAACTGATAAATTTTCCTGATTGGAGTTGGAACCATCCTCCTGATTGAAGTTGGCATCCTCCTGACTGGAGTTGGGAACATCCTCTTGATTGGGGTTGGCACCATCATCCTCATTGGAGTTGGCATCTTCCTGATTGGGGTTGGCACCATCCTCCGGAATAGAGTTGGCATCTTCCTGATTGGGGTTGGCACCATCCTCCTGATTGGAGTTGGCATCTTCCTGATTGGAGTTGGCAACATCCTCCTGATTGGAGTGATCACAATCCTCATTCTCATCATCTGAATTATACTGTAACATAAAGTTAAGGAACAATTATACAGAGCTGTCAATTTAAACAGGAATCATATACCCTCCTTTCCTAATTTAGATCACAAGCATTTATAAAAAAAATAGTAATGGGTATGCATCAGCAGGTGTAAAAAATGGACTTCTGGTAGTGGCTAATTATATGTGAAAGGGAACTATACAATACAATGTATGAGATTATAGTCTTCTGTAAGAAAGAAGACCTTTCCAGGGCTGACAAATCAAAATGTCAATCTTATATGATGGCTGTAATGTGTTTATCATTTTTCCATATGTTTTCTCCCTTGTCGAGAAGAATTGTAATGATTGAAAGGTAATAATAGTGTTGTTTCCATGTGATGACAAATTTAAAAAATAAAAAATTCAAACTATTTTAGTCACCTGACCAATTAAATATAATGAGAGTAGGTGAGACTACAATTACGTGAAAAATAATTATGAACAATTACAGCTCTCATCTGAGCTAGACATTAAAACTGTCCAATACAGTATAGGTCCCAATGCTGATACGTCATGCCAAATTAAAAAACGCTGGAAAAAGTGGTACCAGAGAAAAATGTGAACGAAATTTTTTGTGATGCTGTAGACAAACATGTACTATTAAATTATATATGTATCTTACAACAAAACGAGACAAAAACCCAGTTTTGTTCTGCTTCTTGGGAGGATTCGGTTTAACTCCTACATGGTGTTGTAAAGATTCCACCAAAGTCATCAGTTCAGTTTCTTTATTTCCCTCTTCCCTACAAATCAGACTTGTACATATTATTAGGACACAAAATACATACAAAACCAACTATAATAAACAAATACCTCATTAGTAGGTAAGTAATTTCTTTATTTAAAGAGGGTGCTTTGGTTAGCAAATGCGATTCATCCCCGGGGCCATCCCTTGTATAAATACAACAAACATATACAATAAAATTGCCAATAATTTAACATATAAAATGTCATGGGAATTCAAATTTGGAAAATTAAGACAATGCATAACAAGGAATCTGTGAGCCAATGGTCACCGGTGATACCCCCGCTTTCCATATTCAGCACCTAACAAGTGTCAAACAAGCTGAGAAATCCTTGACAAAAAATTTCAATCACTATAGGGCTATAATAGGAAATAACAAAAATTATTGGCAAATAGGAAGTAGCTAAGTGATGAACTTGAAAAGGGGAGACACGGTACAACTTACCAAACCAAAGCTTCAGACCAAATATCAAATCATTAGCACATACACAAGCTGAGAATTAAATCTTTGATGAAAAATTTCAATGTATGGCTATCGTAGGAAAAAACAATGTTATTGGCAAACAGGAAGTACTTGAGTGACGGCCTTGAAAAGTGGAGACACGGTAAAACTCACCATACTTAAGCTTCAGACCAAATATCAAATCATTACTACATACAAAAGCTGAGAAATCCTTGACGGAAAATTTCAATATGTATATAGCTATCATAGGAAAAAACAAAATTACTAAAAAGGAAGTAGATGAGTGACAGACACGGTACAACTCACCATACTTAAGCTTCCAACCAAATATCAAATCATTACTACATACACAAGCTGAGAAATCCTTGACGAAAAAATGTGTTACGGAAAAAACAAAGTTATCGGCAAACAGGAAGTAGTTGAGTGACAGACTTGAAAAGGGGAGACACGGTACAACACACCATACTTAAGCTTCAGACCAAATATGAAATCATTACTACATACACAAGCTGAGAAATCCTTGACGAAAAAAAGGGTTACGGAAAAAACAAATCTATCGGCAAACAGGAAGTACTTGAGTGACGGCCTTGACAAAGGGGAGACACGGTACAACTCACCATACTTAAGCTTCAGACCAAATATCAAATCATTACTACATACACAAACTGAGAAATCCTTGACGAAAAAAATGTGTTACGGAATGACGGACTGAAGGACAAGGTGAAAAAAACAAAGTTATCGGCAAACAGGAAGTAGTTGAGTGACAGACTTGAAAGGGGGAGTCATGGTACAACTGACCATACTTAAGCTTCAGACTAAATATCAAATCATTACTACATGCACATGCTGAGAAATCCTTGACGAAAAAATGTGTTACGGAATGACGGACGGAAGGACAAAAAAACAAAGTTATCGGCAAACAGGAAGTAGTTGAGTGACAGACTCCAAAAGGGGAGACATAATTCAACTGACCATACTTATGCTTCAGACCAAATATCAAATCATTACTACAGACGCAAGCTGACCTGATGAAAAAATGTGTTACGGATTGACGGACGGAAGGACAAGGGTAAAACAGTATACCCCCCTCCCCTTCGGAGCGGGGGTATAATTACATATTACTCAAATCTATTAATCTATTAATGTAGCTAAACAGTATATTTCAATACAGAAAACACTATTTAAATTGTAGACCTGTAGAATATACAAAAATGCAATGTTTTTTTATGTATTACAACTATCTACTACTCTCTGGCATTATTATCATCTATAGCAAAAACAAGATAAATGTAAAGTACACAATGTACTTGGTAATAAATGTAATAGGTTGTCAATAAGGAAAGACATGTGTCTCATGTGTAAAAATTATCTATTGTTCCATCAAACAAGGAGCAGGAATGCCAGAAATTCAAAACTGTCTAACATGGTATGGAACCCCACACTGATAATCAGAAAACTGTGATGTGTATTTCGAGAAATATGTCCAAATATATTTGTGACCCAACGATTGATTGATTGATTGATTGAATATTGTTTAACGTCTACTCAGCAATATTTCAGCTATATCAAGACGAGAACAAGTTTGTTGATAAATAATCACTTTGGGGTATGGAAATGGCCATGGGACGGGAAATTCTGACTGCCACTGGAAAAGTAGGGTGAAATCGTCAAGGGCGGGGAATTTAGCCTTGTAGCCGATCACCTACGGACCACCCCAAAAGGAGCTTGCTACAAGGGTTCTTTAACGTGCAGGAAGCGTGGCATTTCTTCCAACACGTGGACCTGAGTTTACATCCCATCCGAAAGATGGGTTGTGTATTTATTAATCCCGCACAACCACGGAATGGGTCCTATTTTTATATCCCGGGACCCTCGGGGTCAGCCTCCGTTTAGGAGGGGTCACACCCCGCAAGCCGGAGATACTGGGTCCTATTTCTATATCCCGGGGTTCCCTCGGGGTCCTCTGTTAGGATGGCTCATACTCCAAGCTCAGAGGATGCTGCGGGCCTATTCTTCAGCCGGAACCGCGCACGGCGGGTGACCCAACGAAAAACGATGGCTAGTGAATCCCTATATGTCATCACTGTGTGAACGCAGCCAACACATAACAAACTGTAAAAGTACTTTTATTGGTGGGTTTGAATTATTGTGGTTTTGCCAAAAAATCACTGGTTCGTTAGTTTTTAATTTCTTTGTTTCATAATTTCCCATTACAATCATACAGGTTCACAACATTGCCATTACAAGTTCAGGGAGAATTTATATTTCGTTTGGATTTAATTTCGTGGTCAACTTAAACCTCAAAATCCACAAAAACTGAGACCCAAAGAATAAAGGTACTTTTACAGTACAATATAAAAAATGATATTAAATATTGCTGCAATCATGTTTGCAATGACACATTTGACTGAAAAACGGCAAATTTTTAAAATAAAATATTCGGTAGTATCTAATCTTGTGCTGACTCAAACCACCCATCCTGTAATTATTAATAAAAAGTATAATTTTAAATGTCATTTTTGAGTTTTTACATTAGAATGGAGGTAATCATATTGTATTTAAGGTTTTTCGGCATTAAATCTGACGTAACTGTCACAAATATCTGTTTTACAATTCAGCTAACACATCAACGTAAAACTAAAATTTATAAAGGCTAAATCTACATTTATCCCTCAAATTGTGAACTTCCAATTTTGAGTAGTAATATACCCACATCTCAAGCATATGGCGTCTGCATTTCACAGCTTATTCGCTACCGTCGTGCATGTGCAGCAATTTCCTCAACAGAGCGAAATTACTATCTCAAAAACTTCTTAGCTAGGGTTATGTTCGACCACTGTTACTATTGTCACTAAAAAAGTTTTACGGTCCTCAACACGATTTGACAGATCGTTACAGTGTGTCTATCCCAAAATTGAAGATGGACACCTTTCAATAGATACCGAGTTATTACTGGATTGACAAACCAAATTTGACATTACACTGGACTTTCCACTTACAGTGTGATGGGTGCTACTCATGGAGCAGATCATGCTTGTCCTTCTCGTACACCTGATGATACAGTTCACATTGTTAGTGCTTTATTTTTTGTGGCATTTGTATTATATTCTCTTTGTTTCTTCATCATAGTTTTTGTTGTCTTTCTGTTTGTGATCCTTATATTGCCATGTATTCTGGATTTATGATTTTTGATTGTTGCTTCGATATTCATTTGTAAATTTATTCATCCTGAAATACAATATGGTTTTCAAAATAAATTACCCTCTGACTGATTGACAGACTTGAACAGAAGACCTGTGTCCTGCCACCAAACTGGACAGTTCTCTGGTTTGTACCAGTTCCTTCTTTCATCTTTGTCTATAAAAATTCTCTTTATTAAAATTATTTAATGAGCAAAAAAGTTAATAGTAAATAGTTACCATTGTCTATATTTTTTTGTATAGGAATATACTATAAATGTTATTTTGCTCAAATGTTAACAAACATAATGTCTCTAGCCAGTTGCTATCATCTGAAGAAAATTATTGAAGACTTACAATTTTCTCTTTTTAATCAAAGATAATTTAACATTTTCTGAATTAAATGATATTAAAAAAACAAACAAACACACACTGTTATACCAAGCCAATTTTCAGACTACGGTGCCTTTGTTCTGACTTTAAGATGTCAGTTCAGTATAGAAATAAAATGCCGATACAGCTGTACATGAAAGGTTGGAAAAGTTGTAAACAGTAAAACTAATTTGTAAAGGTTCCTCGGAACATGGTGTCTTGTCTGCTCAGATACATTTTAGTATAACTGGGCTATATTAATGGATTCAAATTTGTGCAATTCAATTGTCAAAAGAAACTTTTTTCAATGCAATGTATTTAGAAAGTATGGTTTCTACATAGAATTCCCAAAGCTAAATTGTCTTTGAGAGTTCTAGGAAATTTACCAAAATTGGAATAAAAATTTTTTCGAAAATAGTGAATTCAATGAAATGTATACAAAAAGTATGGTTGCTAGGTAAAATTCAAAAAAAGAACTGTTCTTTGAGAGTTTCAGGATATTTACCAAGACTGGAATAAATAAATTTTTGAAATCTAACCATTGAAACCATTAACCAAATGTTAACGCCAAGGACGGAAACTATGATCGCTATGTCTCGCTTTCACGACATTCAACACAGGCGAGACATTTCTTAATGGCCATAATTATTTCCGTGAAAATTCTGTTTTTATGTGACATTCAAACAACTATAGATACTTTCACAGACCTGTCAAAATGTTACTTTTGAAATTATTCTTAAGAGACATACGCATTTAAACCTGAATATCAGTAGTTTCTTGGGTTTTCAGTTCTTTACATATTTTTAGTTTTAATTTGTGTTAATTCCTTGTCATCTCTTTTCTGTTTCTACTTTTTACTTTATATTCCTTTAGCTATTCCTCATAAAATGTAATATTCTCACTTGACAATGCCTCTGGTGGGGCTGCAGCAGCAAATATGATGCCTCTCATAAAACCCACATCCAAGTCATAGACGTGGGTCTTCATCAGGTCGTTAGCATCCTGAACAATCATTCCATCTGTATCTGGCAATCTTTCATTACCTGAGAAACAATACAATCTTAAATTAATATTTTGTTATTCTTCACTTTTTTTATTAAATACATAATTGAAGATCAAATACAGCTATTCAAGTAACTGTTTGTACCACATAGAAATAAATAATGATATACTCTCCCACTATTGCTGTGATGAAGCATCAAAAAATGAAATAGGAAAGTCAATGTGTTAATTCATTTGACTTAACATACAAATAGTTTGCAAAAAAAACCAACAAAAAACAAAAATTTAATTACAATGCAACACAGTCATGATGGTATGTAATATCTTGTATGATTGGATGACATCCAAATTTTGATGGCATCAATTTAACAAATTCAAGTTTTTAAAATTGAATTTTTAGCGTCATTTGAACAATATCATTAGAATTGAGATAACAGTATTCTCTTTTCAAATTTCACGCAATCAATTGTGGATTTAAAGGCTGCAAATTCCAGTTCAATGACTGCTGTGATGAGTCACCAGTAAACTCAATTTTTGACCATCAAGTCTCCAATTGATGCCTTGAAATTTGAAAATAAAGACAGTCATCTCCTAAATGAATGTTAACCCTTACATGAATATCTTTGGACTTTCTCACTTTAATTTTATCTCTACATAGGCATCTAATTGGATATGTTGTTCATGTTTTCTATAAGAACCAAACCACAATTGCAAGGGTGTTTCATTTATCTATTGCACTGACCATCAAACTGCAAATTAATCAAAGCATCTTTGTAGATGGCCTTTACACCTTCGTTTTCAGCAAATCTTGTCTTCATCTGTGCTGATCCTAAAGAAATATAAACATATATAAATGTCACATGTGAAATAAACCACCAGAAAAAAAAAACGAAAAAAAGGTGTATAGCAAAGTAAAGTACTTAGTAGACTCTCTCAGAATTAAATCAAATTCACATCAACAATAAAATAGGCAGGACTGGCAATGAATAGGGTAATCATATATATTTACAAACTGCAGTTGTGATTTTGATCTCACTGATACTGCAAACTTCTACTGAAGCTTGTTACATCTTGGCCAAACCCTTTGGGACTTTTGAGTTGATTTTTCTTCTGTATTTCAAGAACAGACTACACTACTTGAGGTTGCCAGCAGTTAGTAGCAAGCACTTCTTGACAATTCTGTCAAAATGATGTTTCACCCCCTCTTGCCTCAGGTTTCATCCAGATTATGGTCATTTTATTTGTGGTCTACATGTATTGCTTTTATCTGGTTCAATGCTACCACTGACAAATGTTAGTATGGCTATCCTGTTTCCATGTAGTTATTTATGATTGCACCTAGTCTTGGTTTGTTTTAGCATGCTTGCTTGTTGGGTGATGTCTAGTTTTATGTGTTTGGTCATACTGACTGTTTCCTGTCATCTCGTCTTAAAATATTGAAACATTGCATACATTTAACAGTCAAATATGGAATTAAAGACAAACTAGAGCTGTCGTGGAATGGCAGCCAGTTATACCCCCGCTCATTGAACCTTGAATCAATATGGCAAGTGCAAAATTAAGAGTGTGTGTGGACACAATGCAAGCATGGACATAATACAAGTATGGATACAATGATATAATCTTCAAGAAATAACTTTTCATGAGTGTTCAAATGAAAATATTTTGTCTAAATCAGACAAAAACAATATTCAACCTTTTTTAGCCCCTTTGACCCATTTTACAAAAAAATAATAAGCATTAGCGAAATTTTGTTACAATACTTTGAAAACAACTTATCAACAGAATTCCAACAAAAAAATATATATTACGATAAATAATCTCCCCTTCCAAATTTTGAACAGCAACCACATTACTTCATGCGCATATTCAGGTAATCTACTACACTACATCACATTTCATTAAAAGGCAATGAGTCGTTTAGGAGGACATGCGCTGACATAGGTACCCCTTTTTTTCATTAAAAATTATGTAAGCTGATGAATTATCTCCCCTTTCAAATGTTGAACAGAAACCATATTATTTCATGCACATCTTCAGGTTATATTATACACCGGTGTAACATTTCATCAAAATCCAATGAGCCGTTTAGGAGGACATGCGCTGACAAGGTATCCCCCTTTTTATCATTAAAAATATATCAGTTGATAAATTATCTCCCCCTCCAAATTTCAGACAGCAACCATATTACTTCAGGCACATCTTCGGGTTATCTACTACAACTGTACAACATTTAATCAAAATCCCATAAGCTGTTTAGGAGGACATGCCCTGACAAGGTACCACCCCCCATTTTTTAATTAAAAAATAGACAACTTTATGAATTTTCTCCCCTTTAAAATTAAGAACAGAAACCGTATTACTTCATGCACATCTTCAGATTGTAAACTACAACTGTGTAACATTTCATCAAAATCCAATGAGTCGTTTAGGAGGACATGTGCTGACAAGGTACATGGACGGACAGACTGACAGACAGACAGACAGGGTGATTCCTATATACCACCCCAAACTTTGTTTGCTGGAGGTAAAATAACCTCAAAGTGGTATGCAATTTCAAAGTTACTAACCTGCTGTGGTATATGATTTATCAATTAAAGCTATACAAACAACATTTGATCCCGGGTACTTGTTATTAAATTTGTTTATCTGGAATAGAAAAAAACCTTTTTTACTACATTTAATTCTAAAGAAACAGAAGCAGTTTCTAAAAAACCATAAAAATGTCTTTCATGCAATTTCAGCTTAATCATTTTTTATTTTATTTTGTTAATTTTGGTTACAAAATTGATGCATATTAGATATTTACGTGGTATGATTGGTAGGGCTTTTCTTTTAAAAAAAAATAATCTTTTAAATAAAAAAAAAATTAAAATCATGGATCTCTTTACAGTCCTAAATATTAAAAAAATGAAGATTTAAAAAAGTTACTTACCATAATAATAGATGTTAAAACTATTCATATGGCAAACTTTTTCTTTTTAAATACACATGAAAGTACCTACTATTCTTATAGATGAATTGGAACAATATTAATATTTAAAATATCTATTTTTCAGTTTGAACAAGATACATTAAAAAAATAATGTGCATATCTCATGTATCTGTATTCTATTGACATGATTTAAAATGACATTTTAACATCTATATGGCCATTATTGTGCTTGCTTTGTTCTATATATACATTGTGCATTTATCTATTATTTGTGTATTTTCTTTTAGTTTCATCATGCCAATATACTTCCCAAATATGTGAAAAAATTGAAAAAATATTTTCGGTAAATAAAATTACCTAAACCAAATTTTGAAAAAAAAAACAAAAAAACCCTAATGCTATTTATATTGTCTCTAATAATGAACTTATTCATAAGGAGCTTGTTCATGGTTAATAACATATTTTGCATTTAGATTTATATATTCTGAATATATATAGAATTGTATATTCTGTATGTAAACATCTGTGTAGATTAGTGATATATTTTTCATAAAAGGATGTGGAAGAGAAGAAAAAAGAGAGATATTACATATAGCAATAGAAATGAAGATCTTTAGAAACCCATCACCAAGATTATAAAATGTTGAAGCAGTGTCTAGAAAAGAAGAAAATAATATAAAAGCTAATCACCATTAAAAAGAGAAAATAATGAATACTTATTCTCTAAACATGCAGATAAACGATTGACCCTAAAATATAAAACATTTATCAGTCTAAAATTAGAAATACACATCAATATCATTATGTTGTTAAAATTAAAAATTGATCTTACATATATGAAAATACTGGCAGAATAAATGTAATGATTTTTTAACGGTATGTGTAAATGTAAAACAAGTTTAAAGTTTTGCACGATCTTTTTAATGCGCGAAAAGGTTTCGTTTTAAATGTAGTAATATAAAGTAGGTAACTTATTCAAAGCTCAAACATTCTGCAGCTAGGTTCGACACACCACCCACCCACCCGTTTAACAGAATGATGAATATGTTTGTATAGTAGTTAATATTTTTATATGTATGATTCTAATATATTTATATTTATTTTGTAGACTGTGTAACTACGCTGGTGTCCAACATGCATATCATGATGGTCATTCATTTTACACTTATTAATTAAACTTGCTGCACTGGCGGGCTGTTGCTATAAAGGCGTTGTTTATTTCATGTATTATACATATATAATATACATGCATAGATATGGATTAAATGAATGAGACTTTACCTCTCGGGTTCTTCTGTTTAACATGTTTTCGACTGGTTGATAAATATTTTATGTTCAATTGGTTGATAAATATTTTATGTTCGGTTCAGTAGAATGAAATAGAACATAAATTTCTTTTGTTTTTTATAATGTTGACTACTGAAAATGAATGTCACATTATGAAGTATCAGTAATAACTTTTACAAACATGAACCACCACAATGAATAATTATTGTAGATTATCAAGGGCTGCTAACAGATAAATACTTAAATGATAAATCTGGAACCAATATATTTAAACATACTGAAACATTTTAATTGTTATAAATTATATCAAAAATTAAATTACAACATTTACCTTTTTCTCTAAAGATTTCCAGGATTTTTTTTCAGATGCCATGATTGCACCGACTATAAATTAACATGTAAATACTTGTATATGAAAAAAAAATCCAAATCTGAAAAAAAAAAAAAAAAAATCATAGTAAGATTGTCAAATGGATTGTTTAATCGTGAAAATTTTATGAAAATCAAATAAAAAATGAATTTGCAATAATTTTTGGAAATAAATGTGATTTTACTTACAATCCACAGGGAAAAATAAAACTTGCATCAATTTTGACTTGTTACTGTATAAATAAAAGTTTGGTGGCATTAGGAATATATGGTGACTTCGAGATGAAGAACAACAATAACAGTGTCATTAAACTGTTGGTTTTCACCACATATTTATTGGGATTTTGTCTCATGTACACTTACCCCATATCCCTTTATTATTCATTTCAAGAAAATATTCGGAGAACATGCACATGAGACCAAAGTCCTACAGTGTATTAAAAATATTTGAAGAAGACATGTTTTCATCAATGCAAAAAAAAGGAAAAAAGTGCAGGTCATCAGGTCTCTACTAACTGTGCATCTTTCCAAGAAACCAATGCCTGTATATATAACTGTAATTGGGGGTTATGGTCTCTTCTGTGTGTTATTGATTGATTGATTGAATATTGTTTAACGTCTACTCAGCAATATTTCAGCTATATCAAGACGAGAACAAGTTTGTTGATAAATAATCACTTTGGGGTATGGAAATGGCCATGGGACGGGAAATTCTGACTGCCACTGGAAAAGTAGGGTGAAATCGTCAAGGGCGGGGAATTTAGCCTTGTAGCCGATCACCTACGGACCACCCCAAAGAGAGCTTGCTACAAGGGTTCTTTAACGTGCAGGAAGCGTGGCATTTCTTCCAACACGTGGACCTGAGTTTACATCCCATCCGAAAGATGGGTTGTGTATTTATTAATCCCGCACAACCACGGAATGGGTCCTATTTCTATATCCCGGGACCCTCGGGGTCAGCCTCCGTTTAGGAGGGGTCACACCCCGCAAGCCGGAGATACTGGGTCCTATTTCTATATCCCGGGGTTCCCTCGGGGTCCTCTGTTAGGATGGCTCATACTCCAAGCTCAGAGGATGCTGCG
>MJUU01022931.1:50238-68480 GCA_002080025.1 Modiolus philippinarum
TTAGTTCATTTCAGTTTCATTTTTCACAATTGACTCAGTCCTGTTGCCAACTGAATTTTACTGTTGTTACGATTGTTTTTTGATTTATCACACTGGCTGTAGGGGGAAGGTTTGGGCCCAATAAAACTAGTTTAACCCCGCCGCAGCAGGTTTGCGCCTGTCCTAAGTCAGGAACTTTATTAAGCCTTTGTGTGTCTTGTCTTTTTTCTAGTTAGTTTACTTTATGTTTATAGGAGTCTAGGATGATGTTTATTTCGCAGAACTTGATTACTCTTTATTCAGGGGCCGACTCCGACCTGCCATTGGGTGTGGGGCTTTCTCACCGTTCATTGAAGATCTTATGGTGGCTTTGAGTTGTTATTACTCCCCTTTGGGTCGTTGTCTCTTTGACACATTCCCCGTTTCCCTNTTTTTTCCTGCATGTTTATTTATATTTTGTCTGATGGCACCAACTTAAAAGGTTAAAAGGTAATTTACGAGGGGCCTGATGGGGGGGGAGGGGGTCTCATCACGAATCACGGAAAAATTAATCGGACCAATCACAGTTCACGGGAAATTCATTTTGTCAATCACGGATCAAACAATGTTCTAATAACGAATCACGACAAATTAATGAAATGAAAAACGAATCACGGGGAACTGCAATCCCCGATCACGGAGAACGAAATAAACCCATCGGCCCTCCCATTTACAACAAGACTGATTTTGTTTAATATAAACTTATCTTTTCTGATTCATTAGAATACCATTGTGGTAGTATATGCCAAAGAATCCGTATCATGAATTATTTTCCTTCCTGATGCGATCAGTTGTAAATGATTATCCATTATGCTTTGCCATAAAACATTCATATACATTGTAAACATAAGCAGCCATTGTGCATTGATACATATTCCAAAAATGTTCCATAAAATGTGAAGCAAATTCATATAAATTACATAAAGGATGTGTTTGCTTAAATCAAAAGGTATTCCATAAAAGCTGTGAAATATTGTTCTTCTAGTTAATATAGTTCTAGAGTTCTGCCTCTTCGATATCCTTTTTGGTTCTCTATTCCTTCCGTCACTCACACTATGAGTGCCTTAGTTCTTAATGTTATCTTTTTATTTCCGTGCATTGTAGCTGTCTCACGTCCTTGTTTTGTCTTTGTTTTTATCTGTTACCGTTTCTGCCATGTCTTTGGACTTCGATTTTTGTAGTCATCGCTTCCCTTGTTCCTTCGGTATTCTACTGCCGTTGTTTGTCACATAGCAATCCTGAAAAATGAAATGGATATGTTTACAAATCAATTTCATGAAATAAATCATAGATTATAGTATATAAACCAGTGTAGCTTATTTTTAACTTTAAACTTCTTTATATTGTTACACTTTGATAGCTCTATGCAAAGTGTATTTGTGCACACAGTATTGAGTCTACCTGCATTGATTTTAATTTGTTTGTTTATTCATCGATACGGAGACGGGATATTTCCTAATACAATAACATTTTCAAAACAGTGGGACTTAACCAGGGACAAAATGAATGTTTGTTTATGCAGAGATATATTTTGCAAATAATGGTGCATGTAAAATCAAAACTACTCATAGCATAATTATCCATGACCAATATCACATTTAATTTCTTATCGTTTAATGAAAAATGTTTCTTCATGGAGAGTATAAATAAAATTTTAACACAATATTTGCATGCATGTGTTAAAATTTTAATTTCCTTAAATTTTCCTATCAATATAATAAATTCATGGACGGTAAATCAGTACTCATCAAATAGTACATGTAGTTTTGAATATGCTTACCATCTGTGTTTTCTGAAGATCTCACTTTATCTTTTACTAGCTTCACTAAGTCAGCTTTCCTGTCTTTGCTGGAGAATTTAATCCCTCTTTCTTTCAAAATGGTCTTCAATATTTGGACTGAAAGGGAGAGGACAAGAACCCAATGTACTTTCATTCTCATATAGTACTAAAATTAGGAGATGTAAATTGTTAGACCACAAATCAATTTAACTTTATGTATGAGAAATCTGAGACCGTGGTGTATTTTTGGGAAGTACTCATTAAGGTGATCACTATGGTGAAATATAAATAAAATCATGCGTAAGTGTTGAGAAATGGGCTGAAATAAAAAAAAATAACCAAAGTCACTTCAGCATGAAATGTAAGTCATGGACATCTAATTGTTAGTTAATCATGTAGTACTATTTAAGGTGAATATTGTGATGAAATATCATAAAGATATCACCTTAAGTTACCATAATATGGACGTAAACACTTCCGGGCAGGCATACGTATGGACATACATAAGGACGAACAAGAGTAAATCCATTTGCCCCTTCTACATTCGTGGTGGGGCATAAAAAATGAAATTATTGTACTTGTCATTTTATCTGGAGGACCCGACTTCATCTCATCTAATTTTCTTTTTTTTGTCCTCACTTTTTTTCTTCTCTTCCAGTTTGTCATTTTCATGCAGATGCACTATAGCTGTAAGATAAAAAAAAAGGTGTAAATCAAAGATAACATCATTTTTACTGAATTATATATATTTGATGAAATTTTTAATACAGTTTTTAACCGGGTTTTCCATCGGAAAAATCCGGTTATTAAAATAGTGAAAATGGCGGGCGGCTGCCAAATGGGTACATCATTTGTCCGGAGCAAATCTCCTACAGTATTTGAGACAGGAAGTTTTTATTTTGCAGATCAATTGTACTTATATCAAAGGTGTGCATGGTACTTTGATTTTGAATTTTGATAATTTATGTCAAAAATATCAGTTGTTGAACCTAGTCTTTTTATGTCAAATTTTCAACAATAGGGTACTTCCTTTGTCCGGGGCAAATCTCCTACACTGTTTGAGACAGGAAGTTTTTATTTTGCAGATCAATTGTATATATATCAAAGGTGTGCATGGTACTTTGATTTTGATTTTTGATAATTTATGTCAAAAATATCAGTTGTTGAACTTAGTCTTTTTTTATGTCAAATTTTAACAATAGGGTACCCCTTTGTCCGGAGCAAATCACCTACAATATTTGAGACAGGAAGTTTTTATAACGCAGATCATTTGTACCTGTATCAGAGGTGTGCACAGTACTTTTATTTTCCTTTTTGATTAAAATCCAAGTTGCTGAACTTTCAAAAATAGGCTCCTGTGTTGGAAGGTTTAATATTGAAAATTAATGAAAATTATAAGTACATTTCAGATATTCATGGTCAACCCATGTGTAAGATATACTGTCCATGTAAAAGAAAACCCGGTTTGCTGTCACATTGACAGCTTTCCTCTTGTTTGTTTATCAAATGTTTATTACATGTTATACCATATTTACACAGGTAAATGTGCTCTGTAACAATGCGACGGTTGAAATGGGACAACCTCAAAACAGTATTTTATGCAAACTGATTGGTAAAAAGTTTTTGACTACATGAAAAAATGAATTTTAATTAACATTGACCATGTTAACTGCATGACCACAATTAAGCTATTATATCATCCCGTGAGCCAGAATAGGGTCTGTAAGTCTCCTCATGTGACAGAGAAATCACGATAAAATTGCAATTTGAAAACGTTTTCCGCCAAAATATGATGTTACAGGATTATGACGTTCCAAATATATGACTGAAACGTCATAAAATTTGGTTTAAAATGCAACTTCCGGGTACAAATTTTGTACCCGGAAGTTCCAAAAGTGAACGAGACTTACAGACCCTATATGAAGCACAGGGACGAGATACCATTGTGTTAATTGTTTCCTGTTTTCTATGTACAGTATTATTTGGTCATTTGTAATTTTTGCGTGTTTTTATGCTTGGATGTGGGACATGCTATTTAATGAATAGAGTGTCATTTCTTATACGAACGCCAAAGCAATATTTAATCCTTTATGTACGTGGATGTGGTAGCTGTAGCCTCCGTGGTTACTTTGTTTTCAGACTCTAACTTTAGTTCTAGTTGGTAAATTCTTTTAAAATTGTAACAATTGTAACAAAATATTTCTTATCTTACATTTCTGTGTCCAGCAAACTACTGTATTCAACTCCTTACTGTTTTCACACTCACTTTTTGTCACCACTTGCCCATTGTACCCCTTTTCAGTGAGCTGCAGTCTTATCAGGCTGCTCTCAGCATAGATACATTGATAAAACATTTGAGTGAGGGATTGATATGGCATAATCAGCCAACATGAGTAGACAACTAGCATAAGTGCTTGTTCTTCTCTAGTTTTAAAAACAATATGACTGAATTATTAAGCAACATGGTAGGCCTTATTTTCTTTAAGTCTATGGTAATAAATATTAGTAGATATTAACGAATATACATGCATGACCTACCTTCAATTAAGTGTTTCTTGCACTCAGGGTCAATGAGGAAGCATCCATTTCTTTCATGTAATGCCAGCTTCAAAACAAAATCTTTAGATGAAACCCAACGGAAATCTTTTGTCATTGAAATTGTAGTTGGAACTTCTTGCTGGCCATTATTTTGAAACATCTTGATAGCAAATTCAGTTATCTTAATTGTCCCTTTTTTTCGTCCAAATAAACTGGGGGTGAGCACTTTTCCCTTTTGTTGATGGTTTAACAATTCTCTTAATGTCTCCAAAAGAGTATTTTCCATTTATCCAAAGTGCAATATAGTCACCTCGCATTAATGTAACATCATGTGTCAGAGGATTTGTGGAAGGTAAAAATTTATCAAATATAGCATAGTTAGCATAAAAACGAGTGAGTCTTGATTGTGTGGACATGTAAAACTTCCCCTGCTCCCAAGAAACAAATTGACTTATATGGTACCAATGTCCTTTGTAAAAAATGTGTGTGTTTTTCTTCCCATCATTTGCTGTATTTGTCATTTCTGATGATTGAATTGTATTTTCTAAAGGTTCAGTTTCGGATTCTGTTGTAGTGTCTATTGCATGTTCTGTTGTTTGAATGTCGGGCACATCAGCATTTGTTTGTTGGCAAGTATAACTATCCCTGGTTGGCAAAGATAATTCTTCACTAGGAATTAATTCATCATTTACAGTATTGTCACAAGCCATGTCTAAGAGGTCTCCGCTATGTAGCAGATCAGCATCATTTGCAACAACAGTCATCAGCATCTCATCATCATTTAAGCTTTCTATTTCGTCCTGTGATAAGATTTCCAGTTCATCAACATCCTGATTGTAAAACATTTGTTTTTCTTTATGCCAAGTTTTAAGACAAAGTTCCTCATTCGCATTGATGACACCAGCTTTCATTAACTTATTAGCCATTTTAACCTTTTTAGTAAGTTCTTTGGCATAACTATCTCCATTTCTCATTTCCTCTTCTATCAATTTGTCTATGTTTGATTTAGAAGCTTCTGTATCTTTTAAAGCAAATGATGCTTTGTAATTTTGTTGTAACTTACATTCCGTTTCAGTTACTTTCTGTATTCTTCTACATATATCCAAAAACTCAGCATAGCAGAAATTGTTTTTTGTTCTAACAAAGCAACGGCTTTTAGAAAAAACATCTTCAGAAGCATTTGAACCAAAGGTCCATGGCTCAAAGGGGATGTTTTCATATGTTCATATGTTTGAAATGCAGTTTAGCCATCAAAATAAGTGCATGTCCAGAAATTATTACATCGGTATAGGTTTGATCACTAATAAAGCTTCTGTCATTCTTATATTTTGAAAATAATAACCAACTTTTCCAAAGGCGACAAAATTGCACCACAGTCCAAACATTCGCTATTCTGTTTCTCAGTGAGATTTTTTTATTGAAATATGCCTCGTGCATTAAATATCCCAAATGAAGAAATACCGTTGTTCCCTTGTAATTATCCTTTTTACAGCGTTCTAAATGTTGCTGAACGTTAAGACTAAATAGTCTTATTGCCGCATTCACATTTTGTTTATCATTTACACGAATATCAGTTTTCCATAGCCCTAAGGAATGTTTGAACTCCTCATGATCTGCCAATTCCATTAAATGTTCCAATTGTACAATATTGTCTCCCGTCACCAAAAGCCTTCTTATGTTTAGAATTTGATTTCTCCATTTTTTCAGTAAATGTCGTGGGTCTGGAAATGGACAGTCTGTACAACTGTTGTGGTTTTGAGGTAGACTAATTATAAAATCTTCCCTTTCTACAGTTAAACCATCATCAATGTTGTCTTTCAGATATCTTTTCAGATAAAAAGATCGTACTTTGGAATCACCATCAGCTCCTAATCCAAAGATGTTGATGTTATATTCTTGTCCCCATCTTTTTGATTTTAACAACCAATTTGATACTGTGTCATGATTTTCACCATTGATTACAGGTGGGGATGCCAGTATATAATATGGCATGTCAGATCGTAACGGAACTAGTACGAAAACATAAGTTTGTTGTGCTCTGGCTAAACTGTCATCTTTGAATATTTGGATTATATCCTCGGCAGAATTAACTACAATTCTTTTATTTGATGCAAATCCTAATAGTTCATTGCCTTTCACTCTTATTAAGGGTAAAACAGGGGTGGCATCCACGGCAACAGTGAATAAAACAGATCTTAAATCCAAATCTTTGTAAATATTACGGTAAAAATGCGCATCATTCATGAAACTATCTTTGTGTAACTCCCTATTTATTGGTACACTCTGTCGAGCCTGCAGATATACACGAGACAAACTTGGTCCACCAAAATTTTTCTTTAATACCTCAACAGCCACTGGTCCACCATAATTTGAAAGTAAGCTAAACAAATTCACAGTTGATACACTTCACATAGGTTTTGTTCTATCCATGTTTTTGAGTATATCACCCAAAAAGGTTGAGAGACCATTTTCATTTTGAAGAAGCAATGATAATTTTATAAGCGAGTCCTTGTCGATTGTGTCATTTTCTATAACATATTTCTCCAATGATTCTACTATTTGAGTAGTGGTGCATGTTCTTTCAATATCTTGTTGGCGGTTCAAAATATCAGACAATACAGTCAATTTGTCTCCAACTATCTGTTCAAGGCATTTCACATTCATTACCTCAGTAAATGCAGAATTTTCTATTCGATTTACTTTAGAAAATATTTCCTGAAGATTGCATTTTTGAACGTGTGACGATATTAAGTCCGCAGCCTCAATTTCATTAAATACACAATCTGATGTACATGTTATATGCTGTAATAAGTTTGTGGCCAGATTTTCAATATAGAGTCTCATTTGAAGTTGATCATTTCCTTCATTTTTTTTTAATTTTTCTGAATTGCTGCTGAATATCATGAACCATTTTTGAAGCCTTTGCCTCATTTGTTTTAGTCTTTTGTTGCAAAATCTTTTCTTTTAATTGTATCTCATGAATTTTACTTTCAGACTCTAAAGTTGTTGTAGACTGGATTCCCTTTGTTGTATTGATTAACTTTGGTTTAATTTGTTGTGCATCACTGTTTATCATGTTTATTCTCCTCTTTCTACCAAAGAAATTTAACAGTGTTGATCTTTGCTTCAATGACACCACTTGGTAACATGCATTGTCTACTTTATCAAAGTCCTCTTTAATTATCCATTGTGCTTTAAACTTATGATTATTTGAATTAAAATGTCTTATTATGTTGCTTATATGATTTGTTGTCTCTGACATAATAGTTATTCCACATGGATTGCAAACAACAGTATTTCCTTCAAATTTTACATCATTTTTGAATTCTGATGATGCTATTTCAGATTCTAACTTTTGAATATTAGCACAAACTGAAAATTTAACAAACACGATCACTAGGCAAACAAATAAATCCATTTTTATAATTTGGTTTGGGATATTGAAAATTTAAAAGTTCTTTGACACATGCATCATTGTGTGTACGTAGTTAAATGTTTATTTCACCCTGTTATACTTTATTAACTATCTTTAGTTAGCCAATCCTTTAAAATATGCATGACAAGATGGTCAGTTCATGTTAAACCAGCATGACCCATAGTCAATCAAGAGTATTTATGATAACATCCAGTAACATTAATTCAATAAATTATCAAGTAATTATTTATGCTGATGATTTTACATTTGGTAAACAAATATAACTGACCTTAGTGACCTAGATCACTCAGATAAATAAAAGCTGCAATTTCTTTGAAACTTAATACCACCTATTCCAAATTAATGCGATTACAAGATCCACAAATTATTAAGGTTTGGTCTCAACAAGAATTATGGCCAGTGACAGTATCATTCAAGTTTAAAACAAATATTTTCAAAATGGCAAAATCCAGAGTTCTTAATAAGTAAGATGAGCATTGAATTTGGAAATTTGAAGGTGAAGTTTATAAGAAATCAAGATAAAAAGAAAAAAAATCAAAAGTGAGGGTTTTTTTTGTATAAATGTAGGCCAGTTATTTAACAAAACGGATGATATAATACCTGGATACGATATTATTATTTCATTAATGAACACTTATAGGAACTTGTCAAAATTTATCAGTGCATGAAACTGATGAAAAATATAAATTTTAAATATGTGAAAACTATTGCAGTCCCATTGTTTTCTAATTCAAGAAAAAATAATGTCCCACTGCAACGTAACGTCTTGACAAGTCCCGAGAAGGATAAGGGCACTAGACTTTTAACGTTTATGTTTATATTGATGGTTTTTATTTTTCTTTTAAATAGATATATATATGTCTTCTTATAGTAATTTTTATGTTTGTTTTTGGTTGTCATGCCCTACGTTGCAGAGGGACATTATCTTTTCTTGAATTAGAAAAAAATGGGACTTCATTTATAGAGTTTATTAAGAAATATAAAGAGAGAGTAAACTAATAAAGAATTTGTTCAAAAGGAGAATTCCTTATTTTTATATTTCCGTTAAAGATCAAATTCATTGAAAGGATAGAAATGACATTATCTGGAAAATAACAAATATCATTTGGTATTGTTGGGTGTAAAAATTACATAAATCATAAATAAAGTAAAAAAAAACAAGGAAATGTTTCAGAAAAAAAATTATAAATAAAGTAAAATAACAAGGAATTGTTTCAGAAAAATTATTCTCGAGAAGAAATTCATTTTAATACATGTCCCTAATATCCAGATATTGCATGCCCAGCTTTGTGAAAGAAATCAAAAGTCAGTTTAATAAAATCTTTACAAGGATATAAGGGACATACACTTATTTTCTGAAAAAAAAGAAGATTTTATGTGAAAAAAGAAGAATGGGACATTACTTTTTATCAATTATTTTTATACCTCACTTGATAAATATTGCTTCATCCCTGAAAAAGTACATGAAAAGTTTACAAGTAAGCATTTTGCAAGAGAAGTTAACCATTTTATTTTATTTTATTTTTTAAGGCTTTTTTTTATTTTATTTTATTTTTTTTTTAAGGCATTTAAACATGATTTCACAATGGAATAAGTATGAAATTAAAGAATTCAGTCTTTTAAAACCAAAATTGCAACCAAAGGACAAATTTGTTAAGAAATTGCTTTTATGATATGTGTTTACATACGTAATAAATCTCATAGCATTCAATTTCCTAGTGTGTTTTGACACAGTTCTGTGGCCATTCTGATAAAATCAACACATGTTTGTGGTCATCTTTCCTTATTCCACTCTTATTAAATCCTGTAGAATATAGTTTGTTACCAGATTTTAATTAGATTTGAGAAATTAAATGTTATGATGTCAGATCAAGAGTTTCTTGAAATCTTGGAACAATCAAATGAATTTGACATATTAAGTGAAAGTGAGAAGTCTTTGCAAAGTGAGAAAGAAGGTGCAAATTATAACTTTAATTCAGACCAGGATTTGTCAGATGACAACATGCCTTTGCCCACTATGCCAAAGCGTAGACGACTGAAACCGTTATCTAGTGATAGTGATAGTGATAAAGAATTTGCATCAACGTCAATTTGCCAGGCGGAAAACGAAACTGTGGATAACAACCATAAATCAGACAAAGAACATGAATCAAATGGTTCTTCAAACGAGGAAACCGTGCGTTACAACTATGAAGTGGACAACGAACAAGAGTCTGAATCAACATAAAATGGTTGTGATTCTGGAGACAACACAGTTACACCCCAAGAACTCCGTCATCACAGATTGCTAGCACTTCCGATCCTACAGTTATGAGTCGAGACAAATTGTATGATACAGATTCCGAATCAGATAGTGAAGATATTGACATTTCAACAATTGCAAAACTTTTCCGCAAATGCATGAAAAAAGAGGACTTTCACAGAGGTTTATCGCAAAAAATGTATTGAAATGCAGCCAGTCAACCATAAGTGAAGTTTTTGCCAAGGCAGAGAAGTAGTGTAATAACCATGATAGAAAAACAGTTGAGCCCTCAAAACTGGTTGAGCCATTCAAAATTGGTTGAGCCATTTAAACTGGTTGAGCCTTCAAAACTGGTTGAGCCATGTTTTTGTTGAGCCATATTTTGTTTGAGCCATGCTGGATTCATATTTTGGTTAAACTGGTTTAGACTTTTGCAGCCTTTAACAAGTGTTGCCGTAGTTTTTTTGTCTATATTGTTTAATAACTAGCATTTGTTTTGGTTTTAAGGTTTGTACAAGTATCGTTTTTGTCGTGAAGCATATGCAGCAATTTGTGTGTTAGAGTTGGTTGGAGCCACTGTCTGTTGAAACAGTATTTCGGTTAATATCAATAAGCTTAACAGTGTATCTATACTATTCATAGTATTCAAAGTATCAAAGATGGGCGTGAAATTTCTATATGGAGATTTGTTACAAACAAAAGAAGTTGATGCCAGTCATTCATCAGGTCAATTGTTTATGCACTCAAGCTCATGGGTTGTCACAAAAAATAGCCGATAAATTTCCATGGGGTGATATATATTCAACACGTCGACCTGATGGTGGTAAGAATTTAGCTGTAGTTGAAGACAGAGGCATACCAGGCACAATTCAAGTATTTAAATCACCACAAGGATTGAATCCTGATATTGTGTGTTTTTTAAGTCAATGGGATTTTGGAGCCCCTAGTCAAAGCAAACGACGCATTCCACCACATAAAGATACCAGCAAGAACAGATTGATCTGGTTTAACCAATGCTTACAAAAGTTATCATCATTGGACATTAAATCAGTTGGAATACCATTTTACATAGGTTGTGGACTTGGTGGTGGGGACTGGATATTATATTTCAACGCAATCGAGGAATTTGCAGAGAAAACTAACATAGACATTGTGATTGTTATACCGAGCTTTATATCAAAATAATAATATGGAAATAGATTCATACTTTACGCATTCTATTCTTCAACCAGTTCATCCCACAATGATGCATTATATTAACAGGCAACAAACATTTGAAAATTGGCCTATACAACTAGCACAGAAACCCCACGATCTGATACAAAATGGATTTTTCTATACAAACGTTGGTGACATGGTTACTTGTTTTTATTGTGGTGTTACTTTGAAGCAATGGGATAAATCAGATATCGTGGAAACTGAACATAATAAATGGGGGCCAAACTGTTTATTTGTTAAAATGGTGTCCAGTAAAGAAACAAACAACTACAATATAATGAATTGATATAATCTGTGATGACGTCACTATTTCAGTGGATAAAGGACACACTCTGAACCCGAAATCACTTCAGACTGAACACTCATACGAAGCAGTTGCAATGAATACTAGTGAAGATCCCAGAATTCAAAGATTTTTTACAAACACATTGACTTTGTTGTATGCCAGAAAAATATTAGAATTGTTACCTGAAGTTGTAACGGAGAACTGTTATGGATGTGAAATTAATCACCCAAGTCAAACACAGCATACTTGCTTAATGTGGACAAAAGCTGAACACTTGGACATCTACTTTGATATGACTTTCAAGAGGATTAATGATGATGACATAGTTACACTGTTTTCCAATCACTTGAAACTAATGGATAAGTTAACTGACTTGAAAAATAGAGCATTGGAAATTTATGAAGAATGGTGTCACACAAATAAACCAGAGTCTGAAACTGTTAGAATTTTAGCCGAAAAATTGCTCCGCCTAGAGGATAAGTTTGATATCGAATGAAGAATCATTTCATGTCTTATGTCAAGCCATGAATGGACGTATTCTCAGAAACTCTATTTTCATCAAAACTTTATATCATGCTAACCCAACACACAGGAAACAAATGATTGAATGCATGTCCCTGGACGAGATTCTTGTCATATGTGATATAGCTAAAACATTCTTAACCATAGATTTGTTGTGAATAATGTGCACAAACAAAAGCTCAAGCAATACAAGAGAACAATTAGATTTTTAGCCAGTCAAAGGATAAATCCAGGTCGAAAGCAAAGAACAATGTTAGTGTTCCATGCAATCATACCTCTACTAATAAAACCAATTTTACATTTATTGGATGAAAATTGATGTCTGTTGTATTATGTATATTTTTATATTATGATCTTATAAATAAATATAACTAAATTTATTTTATTGTTTTAATTTTTTTTATATCTAGATAGAACCAAAAGGAAAAATTCCCATTGACTACAATATATATATATATATATATATATATATAGATGAGTTCCCATTCATTTCTGTTTGTTTTTCACTATGAGTGCAAACACACAAAAAATATTGGAGAAGATATATAACGGTTTATCAAATGCTGGAGCGTATGTAGGTCCAGATAAACTTTACCGGGTTTTGAAATCTAAAGGCATAACACACATTGGAAAACACACAGTTCGTAAATGGTTAAACAATCAGGATGACTACAGCCTCAGAAAAGAACTTAGACATTCGTTTCGAAAAGCTAGAGTGGTGGTTTCTGGTATTGGTGATCAGTGCGACATGGATTTAGCTGATGTTTCCAATATATCTGACGAAAATGATGATATCAGATATCTTCTGTTCGTCATTGACATATTTTCCAAATATCTCTGGGTTGAGCCACTGAAAAATAAAACGGCAAAAGATGTAGTAAAAGCATTGAAAATAATACTAGACAAATCTAATTTGTGGAAAAAAGCTCGATCTGATAATGGTAAAGAATTCAATAACAACATCATGAAAACTTTTCTAAAGCAGAAAGGTATCTATTATTTCACAACACAAAATTCTGATACAAAAGCAAACATAGTTGAAAGAGCTATCAAAACTTTCAAAAATATGATGTATCGTTATTTCACCAAACATGGACACATATATTCAAAGACGTTCTACAGAATATAGTGCAGAGTTATAATGCTACACCACACAGGAGTCTAAACAACATTGCTCCACAAAATGTCAACAATAACAACGAAGCAGATATTTGGGCTTATATGTACTTAAAACCTAAACCTGCTAAAAAGAAAGCTAGAAAATATCGTTTTAAAATAGGTGACATGGTACGAATATCTCGTATCAATATGATTTTTGATCGATCATATGATGAACATTTCACATGGGAAATTTTTAAAATCAGAAATCGATTTCGTATGCAAGCCATCCCTATGTATAGAATAAAAGACTTCATGAATGAGCCTATCAAAGGGAACTTTTATGAGTCTGAATTACAAAAAATAGAAAAGGATGAAAATACATTGTGGTACATAGAAAAGAAAATAAAACAAAGAAAACGGAATGGTCATGTGCAGTGGTTAGTGAAATTCGAAGGCTGGCCAAATAAATATAATCAATGGATGGATGAAAAGGACATCATTGAGCCTTTGACTTCTAATGAGTAGTCATGAGTATGTACATCACTATGAGCAGTGACAAATCTTTGGAATATTTTCCACAAAATAAACCCTTTAAGTTCAAGAGTCATTTGAGTGCACCCCTCTTATTAGAAGGAACATGGAGAATTGCCTTAGTTGAAGCAGACATTGCCTGCTCATTGTCCAAAACCGATGCTATTTACCTGTATTCAGACATATGTGGAGAGTCCATCGTAAATGGTGAACAGCGATCTCTCTTACGTAGAATACCTGCCACATCAATAGGAAATTGGTTGACTGTAGTGAAGACTCCATTCTATGTTCCTATAAAAAACAATAATATTTATGACATAGATATTGACATGAAAACCGCTCAAAATACAGCTGCATCATTTCTTGATCAACCGTCAACCATTACACTTCATTTAAAATCGTTCCCGTTTTTTTTATCATAGATAAAACGTACATACCAAATACCCATAAATTGATTCAATAATACCAACATTTGGGTAAAGATGGTCATAACCCCTATGTAAAGTTCGCACAGAAAAGACATACACAAATTGGAGGTGGATCCCTTTCCGGCAGTCCACAACATTTCATCACACCCGTTGGAGCTCCACATAAAAACGAGCAGAAGGAAAATGTAACCGTAAAATTAGTCTCACCAGTACAACAATCAATCGATCAAGCGAAGGATGAAGTAGAAAGACGGGGTATAAAAAGAAAAAGAGTGCACAGAAGTCTCAGTCCTAATAAAAAACGCCAACGAAAGAGGACACAAAGAAAAAAAGCGGGAAAAAAAGTGTAAAAAGACTAAAGCAAAAATCGCTGATAAAACATTCGAGGAAAAGTTAGAAGAGCAAACCAAAAAAGAACAAACCAAAAAAAAAGAAAAATTTAAAAAAGAGACTGCAATCTAGATTCAACGACATATTTAGTACATAAAATGGCAGCACTAACTATTGAGGGATTCCAAGAAGCACAACCTAGCGGACTAGATTTGTTTTCGCTCCCACCCACACTTACTTGTGTAGAAAATATATATTTTGATGAACAAAGATCTACTTCTCAACTCACTGGGAATTCACCTATTGAATTTATCATAGCAGCTCAAAATTCTTTAGAATACATTGACTTAAAAAGAAGTAAAATTTACGTCAAAGCCAGCATTAAACATGCAGATGGACATAGTTTACAGGCAAACGAATATGTAGGACCCATCAACAACTTTCTACATTCCATGTTCTACCAAGTCGATGTTACCATACAAAACAAATTTATCACCTCCACGACAACACATTATCCATATAAAGCAATGATACAGAACTTGTTGTCTTATGGAGCAGATGCAAAGAAATCTCAACTTACAAGTCAACTATATTTGAAAGATGTTACTGGCCATTATGATGATAATGATGTGAAAAATGGAACCAATAGCTCTCTGTATAATAGGTCCTTGCATTTTGCTGAATCACAAATATGTGACATGGGAGGACCTCTCTTACATGATTTGTTTAACTTGGACAGATATATGTTAAATTCCGTTGCCATCAATGTGAAATTGTACAGATCAAGACCGGAATTCTGTTTGATGACAAGTGAAGGAATTCCAAATTTTGAAGTGGTCATCGAAGACATATTTAAAAGTGTGCAAGCTTCAAGTTCTACCTTCCATCATTACAGCTCATGCAGAAAAATTGAAAACAACAAATGCAAAGTATCCTTTTACTAGAACAGAGGTTAGACTGATGAGTATACCTTCAGGAAGCTTAAATTTTAACTACAATAATTTATTTAATGGATTGAGACATACCCGTGTGGTAGTTGGCTTCGTGGATTCTCAGGCTGCTGTGGGAAGTTATGCTCTGAATCCCTTCAACTTTCAACATTTCAATCTCAGTCAGATAGCGTTGAAACTCAACCAGGTGCCAGTTTCTGGAAACGTCATGAAATTGAACTTTGAAGCAACTGGACGAACAATATTGCCAGCTTTTAATAGCATGTTTGAAGTGACTAATAAATCTATGAAGGATAGTGGGAATCAATTGACAAGGGATGACATAGCTGGGGGGAATGCAGTTTATTGTTTCGATGTTGAACCGAATTTTACAGATCAAGGACCATACCTGAATCTGATAAAACAAGGTACTTGCTCTCTGGAAGCAGTCTTTCAAAAGCCACTAAACAAAGCAACAACCTGCGTGGTGTATGCGGAATACCCTAGCTATTTTGAAATTAACTTGGAAAGAGGCGTTATTTTAGAATGAACACATATCAACTTCAGTGTGTCATTAGCTGTGACGTTTACATGAAGAACAATATATTAGGTGTATATTCTGCCGATAAAATACCACAAACATTACAAAGTCAATCTGGCTTTATATCCAACACTGCCATTAGTCAAAACCGAGGGGAACATTGGCTTGCATTTTTTTATGACAATGAAGTACTTGAATGTTTTGATTCATATGAACAATCACCAGAACATTATTCACAAAATTTAGATCATTTATGTCTAAGTTTTCAAGATTTAAAGTGAATACAAAACGACTTCAAAGTAGTGATACAGCAGCTTGTGGACAATATTGTTTATTTTATCTAATGTGTAAAACCAGAGGTTATAAAATGGAACAGATTGTGAACATTTTTAACAACAATTACCAATTTAATGATCAATTTGTATATAATTTTATAGATGAACGTTTTCATTGTTGTATGTCATATTCATAAAATGTGTATCAAATTTGTACTTGTGAAAATAAAAATAAATAAAACTTACTTTTTTGTACTTTTCTTTGTAAAAACCTGAAACATATAAAAACATGATTCAACAAATATCAATTCAGTTTTAACAAATATGTCAAACAGAATGGACAACTGGTGGGAGCATGAATCCCTCGTAAAACTGCACTCTCCTACTAGTTTATACATAGTTTCGCCCTCCGGCGCAGGAAAGTCAGTTCTAGTTAAAAAAATACCTAAAAATGCCAATGGGGTGTTTCCAATACCACCTGTTAAAATATATTTCTGTTATTCTGTGGACCAACCAATATATGACGAGATGAAAAAAGAAATTTCAAATATAGAACTTCATTAGGGATTTCCCACTATGGATACTCTGATGGAGTGGGGAACCATACCGGGTCACAAAATAGTGGTTTTTGATGACTTAATGATGGATGCGGCGGATAGCCCCGAAATAGTTCATTTAATGACTGTTGGTTCCCATCATTATAAAATTACTGTCATACACAGACTTCAAAACCTATTTGTCAAAGGGAAATCCATGAGAACAGCTTCTCTGAATTGTCATTACTTCATTTTAATGGCGAATAAACGGGATATGTTACAAGTGGCTGCTCTGGGACGTCAGATTTTTGCCGGCCAGTCCAAGTTTTTTATGGACAGTTTCGTTTCTGCTACTAGTGTACCCCATGGTTATATCTTAATAGACGTGCATCCAAGATCTGATAAAGCGTATCAGTTGCGTTCAAATATTCTACCCGGACAGTCGACAATTGTATATCAGCCAAAATGAACCAAGAACAAAAACGACATTTTATTTTGTTTCTGATAGATGCACCAAAGCAACAACTAATGTGGGTATTAAAGACCTTGACTAAGGAACGGTTACAAATCATCCTTGAAATCGTTTATAATGTTTTGCGAGGAGTATGTCCAGTTAACGAAAATAATAAAAGTATTTTAAACAAGAACAAAAATTTCATACGAAGATTGGTTGCCAAAAGAGTAACAACTTCACAAAGAAAAAAGATACTGCTTAAGTTGAGAATCATTCTTCCCTTATTTTTTCACGCTTATATCGATTATGTCTCGTGAATTGATACTCATTCCAAGATTTGAGATGCTTATCAAACAATCAGAAATGCAGCATGTTGCAAAGAATGATGATAACACTCCAAAAAAGGTTGAAGTGTCTAATTCGGAAGCATTGCAAGATGAAATACCAGCTGCTATATATATCCGACTCATTTCAAACAAGTGAAGGTCAAATCCAAAACAATATGGATGTTAATAAGCACACAAAAAGGAATAAAAATAAGCAAATAGGAAGAGGTAAACCATATATCAAGATTTCGCCAACAAAGTTCATAAGTAATAAAAATAAATCACATACCCTGAAGAATAAATGGCTTTCTTTCCCAATATAGGGTAGAACTACTGTTAACCATCTGTGTTTACTCAGCTGAAAAAAACAATGGTGACGTCATCATATTGGAAACTCAATTTCTGTAGATATTTAATATTAAAGTTTCAACAAATAACCCAGTATTGAAAGTATGGCGCAAGCATACATCAACCGTATAATACAAAACAATCCAAATGGGGTTGAGCATAATCAAATTAGTGAACTCGGAGCTGAATAGGAATTTAGTGAATGTGATGAACACTTAATGGAGGAAATGGCAGACAAAATGGAGCTAGCATATAATAAACTAGAAAACGTAAATTCAGTGGTACATCTACAGAAAAGGAAAATACAAAAAAACTAAAACTAGAAAGGAGGTTTGTTTGTCACGTCTGTCATAAAGAGTATAAATATAAGAAAAATTTGAAACGTCATTTGAGAGATGCTGGT